>ML121529.1:412831-638476 GCA_003788615.2 Terfezia boudieri ATCC MYA-4762 | reverse complement strand
TATAAGGGGAAGGTCGAGGGGGGAGGCAATTTAAGTCAAAGGAAAAGGAAAGTATAAAAGTAAACATCGCTAAGCCCAAAAACGCTCTTTGTTTACATTTCGTCGCCGTGGTTACGGGTACGGTATACTTCAGCGGGGCAGGTGGATCTAGTCTGGTTGGCACAGGTGGATCTACAGTTACTATTTGATGGATTAGGTTAGTCTGGTTGGCAACACTACCTAATACCCGTATATCTGAAGTCATAAACCAACCACCCGATACACCTCCTGTGAAGCACCGGTAGACCCGCTGCAATGGCCTACAACCCCCCCCGCTACTCCAGCACCTCCAACAACCCCCACCTCCGTGCGTCCTCGTCCTCCTCTCCCCCCCCTGGAATGTTCTCCTCGCAGCAGCCCCACTCGCCCGCCCTGGCACAGCGCATCAGTGAAAAGAAGCAGGAGCTTGAGAACCTTATCGAGCTGCGCGACCTCAGCGCAGCGCTGGCCCAGCAGATGGAGACGTTGGAGGAGAAGCTGGGCATGCTGGCAGACGGCACCGAAGGTAAAGTGCTCGCCATCTCGCACATTGCTGCAAATTGCTCCAGCCTTGCTGATTTACCTGCTTTATGCAATAGCTGTCGCTCATGTATTGGCCAATTGGCAAAATGTACTCCGTGCAATATCAATGGCGTCTAGTGAGCTCCCTCCCGCTCCATTACCCCTCCTCATCACCCCAGAGCTAAGCAATCCCCATCACAGCACCCCTCTCAAGACTACAAAAGCCGGCCGCAGTCAAAGACCCCTTCACGCAGCAAGAGACATCGCCAGAGCCCACAGTGGACCCGCAGGCCAAAATCGCTATGCCCATCACCCTCGTCCGCATACCCACACAGCACTACCAAAACATCGCGAATCCTTGCTGATGTCCATGAACCTGCACTTTTGCACTTTGCACGTTACATTCAGACGGAGTTTTGGAGCACGGCGGGCTTTGCTATTTACTGGCTGTAGCTTAGGCAATATCATAATCTCACAAGACATCAGCGAGTAGCATCGCTTCAGGCACAGTCACGTGGCCTTGCACCGTCTCCGCACAAAAACTCCCTTGCAATGCACTTACAAACAGACCAGTAAAAAGTAAGCCCGAGCTCGCAACAACTAAAGCAATATGTAAAAATATACACCGAAGTGGAAGAAGTATCCTGAATCCCTACGCATTATCCCATCGAATGTCCATGAAATCCCCCGTTGTCCTGCCCCCTCCATTGTGGCCTCCCCGCCAGTTGCTGCGAACATCCTACGAAAAATACAGACGAACAATCCAGCATTCGAACAAAATGAGAAAAGTGTAGAAATAATCATTTCCAACTGACCATCTTTCCCCCTCTTAGCAACCGTAGATTGCCCATCCAATTGTGCCTTATTCCGTACAGCAATTGGCCTCACCCACCTCTGCGTCCTATTCAGTTTATTGAAAAAAAAAGATGGACGTCTGGCAGATTGTTTTCTCTCTTGGAAGCCGCCTTCGTCTCTCCCCCCTTCCCCCACATAATAATAGCTCAAGTCTTCCAAGCTGTGAACCCGTAGCCTAAATGTCAGACTGTTACGCGAACACATTCCTTACTATTTGCTTTCCTCGCCGCCATCAGTGAGATGAGCTTGTGGACCAGATGGTGGGGGTTGTGGGGGTTGTTGATTCGCCGGCTGGACATGGGGTACCACGGGCGTCCCGCTAGGGTGGTGCTGCGGGGCTGTTGGGTAACCCGCCGGCCCGTTGCCTCTGCCATTAGGCGGATAGTGATGCGGCTGATGGTGAGCGTTGTAATGATGAGGATATGCTGCACCCCTCATCATATTTCCCACTGTATTCAAGGAAGACCCGTCAGAATATCCTGCTGCTGGAAAAGTTTGATTGACAGTGCCAAAGCTCGGGCCCGCTCCGGTTGCCGGCAACCCCCCACGCCCCTCTCTACTACTACTCGCCCCATGCATCCCTCCTGCTCCGCTATTACTGCTTGCAATGCTAACGCTTAGGGCAGAATTGAACGCCTGGCCCCTCTGAGTAAGTGAAGACACAGGGCCCGGTAGCGTCAAATAGCCATGGGTTGCAGCAGCGGCTTCGGCAGGAGGGGAGTTATGGTGTGGTTGAGATATGTGCGGGGATTGGGGATGTATGCCAGGAACGGGCGGAGGGATGGGGGAGGAAGTAGCACCACGACTAAAGAGACGGGCAACAAAAATGGGAGAACGCTGGGGCACCCAATTTTGGTGTAACTCACTTTGCTGTTGAGCTCCTGCAGCTCCATACATACCCGGCTGCTGGTGAGCCACTCCCATTGCCATCATTGGAGGTGGAGGGGGTTGTCCCTGATTAGAGTTCTGATGCATCATCATTGGTGCGGGTCGTGGGCTTGGGTAGCCTGTGGATGGTGGGGCTGGAGGGGGGGGTCCACCTTGGCCAGGAAATGCATGCATCTGCTGAGGTGAATAAACTGGTACTTGCACGAATGGAGTCATGTAGGGTACATGTGGTTGCCCCGGGACCATGACAGGGTTTCCAGGTGCACCACTTGCGCCAGATGGCATAAAGTATCCCCGGGGCATAGCCCCATATGGAAACTGTGGCGCTCCCGGGGCCCCAGGGACATAAGGCTGCATATGACCATGCTGTGCATACATAGCGGACAATTGCGCATGGTGTGTGGAAGGAGAACCAAATGCGACAGTCGCATTTGGAAGGTGTGGCGAGGGCATGACCGAGGGTGGTGAGGAGAGATGTCTCATATGCTGATCATCACCAAAGTGGGGAGGGGGGATGCCGAGGTGCTGCTGCGGGTGATGCGGATGATGCTGTTGGTGAGGGTGAGGCATATGTGGCGGGGGTCCATGAGGTGGATGAGGCATATGCGGTGCTATGGGTTGGTGATGCGGCGGATGTGGATGCATATGTGGAGGCTGTGGTGAATTGATGGAGGCCCCCGTACCGAATTCTGGCTTGTCAAAAATCTGATCGTGCTTCTTCTCTTTGTTTTCATCCTTAACCTGCCATGTTGGGATAGTATTGAATGGGAAATCAATGATCCTAGAATCCCTACCCCTGTAGCCCTTGGAATGAGGACTAGTAGTTTGTGTTCCAGCGGCAGCAGCCTCCTTCTGGCGCTTGAATGGATTAAAGGAGTCGTTGACAGAAACCTTTTCTTCTTTGCCAGTCTTCGATTTCTTATGCCCAAAAAACGCGGATGGACTTGCTGCTCGGGAGGCATTAGCATGTCCAACGGATGCTGTAGGGCTGGGAGTAGATGCTGCAGGCCCACCGAAGCTTGGAGTGAAGGTAGATGCAGTCGGATTTGGTTTAAATTCCATTGCCCTGGCATTCATCTTCAAAGCTACGGATGGAGCGGGTGGATATGCCTTGGAAGACATATTTGTAGGATTCTCGGGAATTGGCATCGGTGTACGGTTCACAGGTTGCCCGGCGTGGTGTGCGCCTCGTGCGGCATGGAGGCGCTGGGTTAGCTGCTGTTGCTGCTGCTGCTGCTGCTGCTGCTGCTGAGGGATGCCTGAAAAGCGTGCTCCCATCTGCTTGTCCCTTGTATATGATTGGTGAGGCCCGAAGTTCTGCGCTTTATGAGCTTGTTTGTACAGAGGCTTATCAAAGTGTGGATTTGGTGCGGCAGCAGCTTGGGGCGCCGCGGACGCAGCAGGCACCGATTGAACAGATGAAGTTGTCGTTGTCGTGGCAGCCGTTTTGGACGGCGCATTTAACGCAGCTAGGCGAGCCTTCTCTACGATCTCCGCTTGCTTATTCTTGTCCTTTGCCAGAATGGGAATGAGATCATTTGGCACTGGTGTATTAAGCTTAAACTCCCGTGCAAATTTCATGAGGTCTTGGAGTTTGACGTCCTTATCTTTCCTGATCATTTCCCTTTTCTTTTCCTCATAACGTTCTCTTTCGGCGGTGACGAACTGTTTGAAGGTGCTTGATACTTGCTGTTCGATTTGAGTAGCTGCAGGGGACTTTGCAGTGGTAATGCCACTACTGACTGCTGCTACCTTCTTTGCTACGGCCTCTGGAAGCGTTGGCTTTTCCCTCGGCTTTGGTTGCTCATCTGGTTGTGTCAATTTAACCTGAGGTACTGGAGGTTTAGGCTGATGCTGCTGCTGTGGTGGTGGTGTTTGTTGGAGATTTTGGGGTCGTTGCAGTGGCTGTGGCTGAGGTTGTGGTTGTGGCTGTTGCTGCTGTTGCTGTTGCTGTTGCTGTTGCTGTTGCTGTTGCTGTTGCTGTTGCTGCTTCTGTTGTTGCAACGTCTCAGGGCGAGCCAATGCCGAAGCAATGATGGCAGGATCGTGGGGAGCACCGGGCACAGTAGGCTGACCACTGGGCGCTCTCTTGGCCGGTGGGGTGTACTTTGCTGGACTAGAAGTCTGAAGAGGCGGAAAACTGACTTGAGTAGGTTGTGTCGCTCTCTGTACTCCACTGTACCTGATTAACGGTTAGTATTGAGGACGCAATAATGTGAACATAATAACATACTTGTCCTCCTCATCCATGCCACTGTCATCCACCCAGGTTGATCCACGCTCCTCAGCGATGTGGGCGCTCTTTGCAACTTGACCTTCAATTTCCTTTGCAATCTTAGCCGCATGTGCTTCTCGCTGCTGGTATAATGGGTGACTCTTGTCCAGTTTTGTTGTGTAAATATTTTCGTCGAAATTCGACTTCAGGCCGAAGAGACGTTCATTCTCTGCAAACTGATCCCATGCACCGCCACTTGAAGCACCTTCCTCGAGTCCAAGAGTACGATTGGCTACATCGTCAGATGTGGGCTCCCATCGATGTAGCTCCCGTTCACGAGCCGGTCCAGTACTCCCAGAGATGTCCGTGTCTGTTCTGAAGCTCGTCGCTGGAACACCTGGCTTAATTAGCCACAGCTTGGGTGAGGTTACAAAAGACGAACCGTTTAGGGCATGTTTAGAAGTCTCTGAGTCACCAAGAGTCACCTTCTCTGAGAAAATCTCGGCAACATCCTGTGCCTGGAAAAGCATTGCTTTATCAGGGCCTGAACCTTTGTATCCATATTGTGAAGCTTCCTCCTCCTGACTGCTAGTTGCGGCACGAACTTGTTTGACCCACTTGAGGAGACAGCCCAAGTCACTCGATCCCGTCGAGACACCACTCAAAATTCCCGAATAACGAGCGCCATTCTTAAGAGTTACGATGGCTTGTTTTCCCTTTGGTATCCATTGCATTAGTTGCAGTCAACAGTCAAATAAAGGATAAGATGTATGAGAATCTGGCAAGAGAAATTTATTGCTTACAGCCATACTGGCCAGAAGATATAGAGTTCTGTCGTGCATATGCTTGTCAGGCGTATCAGACTCGGTGGGCTTTGTTTTAATCATGGCCTGAGGCCCTGGTGAGTTCGACTGGGGGGTACCGTTATGTTGGAACTTCTGTTGTGGTGGCTGAGACCACGGTTTATGGGAGGAGTTTCTTCTATAGATCGTTAGTTATGAGCCGCTGTTAAAGAAATAGAATTTAACAATTTAGGTCTTGCAAGGCACATGTCCCGAACCAATTGTCGTCATATACAGGGCTCTAAGTTTGAAGGGAAACCTTAGCAAGAGAATTTACCTCTGAGAGCCACCACCTTCAATAGGAGACTGGACTGATCGCCTGCCAATATTTGCAACATTCGAGGGGTTTGGACTGGCGCTTGTCTTCAGCTGCGGCCTTGGGCCACCATTTCCATTGGCAGGGCCAGGCGTACTGGCTGATGGTGGTGGAACAGTGGCAGTCGATGTCATTCTTTCTAGTAGATGATTGCGCCGAGCGAAAAGCACAGGAGATTATGATCGGTTGTGGAAAGCTGAGCTGACCGTTGTAGGGCTGTAGACGTTACACCAAGCTCTTACGACTGAACGGCCACGGATATATGGGGGGTATTATGCTTCGCCTGTGGTGGAAGGTACAAATAACCTTGTAGTAAAGGCTATGGATATTCTCCCAGTACCAAACCGGAAAAGAAAAAAGGACCTATGGAAAAAGATATTAAGGTGAAGGAAAGGGAGGTCCAGGAAGGACTCTGTTGATATGCTTGATGGAATTAGAGGATTGAATAGTTGTGGGGGAGAGGGGAACACAGTTCGTGATGTTCGTAGCGTTCAAGTTCGTTTCAGCGTTAGAGTATCAAGGCCGACGTATCGTGGGATTTTCGCAGGCTCGCGAGTCGAGTGTACGTAGGAAAAGTGAGACCTGCACTTGATAGCTTTTTGCTGCTGCTGTTGCAACTATTGTCGTTCAGCCGAAGCCTTCCTTCTCTATTTGTGTTCCTCTTTTCCCTCGGATGCTTCCCGTCTTCCTCTTTCTTTTGCTTCTCGTCGTCGACTTCAGCTGCTGCACCAGCTGCACCAGCTGCACCACCACTGTGAATCTGTCGTGCTGCTGGGCCGATTAGGGTACTCACCGCTGCTGGGCGATGTATAGGAGAGGTACTGTTTGTGCGTGTGTAGGGGTGGATAGAGCAGAGAGCCCGGGAGTGAGTTCTAAGTAAGTATCGGAGCACTCCTTGATTACCTGAAGGCCCGGCGGGTACCAGTAGTCCAAACTGTCGAGCAGCAGGGGGTTGGGGTGTAAGTAAAAACGGGGGGGGGGGGGGGGCAAAGTATTTTAGTGGGGCGGGCGCGCGCCAGTTGACCTAACGTCTCAGTGAACTTTTTACTTTTTTTTGCCTTAACAATACCAGAATATATATAAGTATATATGTAGTACTTGGTGCTGTAGGTATTTCTTTTTCTTCGAGGGCCATCATCATCCTAGCCTTGTTGTTCTTTTTCTGATTATTCTGCTTTTCATAGGACAACGTGTGCATCTGTGGATACGGCTCTACGGCTCTACGCTGTCTGTGATTGCGGAAGCCTGGGCCTGAGATCCCATATGCAGCCACCGCGACAACTCAGGAGAACCTGTATTCATCTCCTAGCTTCTACAATAGATATGAATATATCCGTCTTGCAACTAAGTGCGTGTGTACTCCACATATACTCTATGTACGTGCTCATGCCCATCATGCCCATTCGGATTATCATGAACCACTGGCCAGTGCCACACGCCCATCAGTCACGACATCGGCCTCGGGCTGTATTCATTCGGCGTCGTTCTGTAGCACTGCTGGTACCCATGATCAACGGCCTGCCAGAGGTACTATATTTGTTATATCAAGCTGGACTACATGTCCCCTGCCCTGTGGTGCATAATCTGGAGTATTCAGCTTTACCTGACGCTGCTGAGGCTGAGCGGTTCGCTCCGTGACTCCGTGAAACCTCCCTCGTGCCACTCCAGGTACACGGCCTATTCACGCCTCACTCCTCTCAGGCTATCAACTGCACTCTACTGGTTGACACCCCTCATATCCCTCCGCTGCCCAGTGTAGCCAAAGGGTGAAGTGCTAAGCATCTGGGCAGGCATATACGGTATTCTCCGGCGGCCCCCAATACTTCTAATACTTAGCCTACCTTCGCCTACCTACTCAGATTTAGTCTATCTCAACTCTCTATCTACTGTGAAGCCACTCCCCCCCCTCCCCCGCTACATCCACAAACCTATTGGTTGGCTGAGGCTTTACCGAGACGATAGATGTGTATAAGGCGAAAGCTAACATGATAGTAGTAGCGAGCGAGATAATACCCTAAACCTAGTTTCATCCTCCTTTGAACCTCGCCCAGATCCCCATCAAGAGAAACACTAGACACTACATACGAGACATACCAGAGAGTCCTTCGCCAACATATCAGATTCTACGGTTTCTGTCCGTAGCTCTCCTAGCTCCAAAACGAAACTTGCCCGTCCCTCATGCGCGGAGGATATGCTAATTCGAGTTCCAATTGAAAACAAGCGGTTTCAGGCATGCAAATTATGCAATCACCGTCTTCATCCACACGTAGCTCTATTCACAGGGGATCCCCAACATCCTCCTCAAATGCGCACCATTCGACCGGATCAATGTCGGGCTCATCGCACACCTCGTCAAGTGCCAGCAGCAGAAACCCCGCGCACCGGCGTCAAGTCAATGTGACACCCCTCTTATTCCTATCTGAAAGAGAGAAGCAAGAACGGAAATGACTAACAAGTTTCCTAGCTCTCAACGATTGAGAAATCTGTAACCCACCTGCTCATTGCGACAAAGCAGCTATTAGAGACTTTAACGGCATGGTCTCGCGGAAATGCCACTGAAGCACAGGTATCGGATGTTTATGTACGGTTAGGGTCGGAATTCAATATTGCATGTCGGGCTTTCACGGCCATCGGGGTGGAAACCGCGGACTTGGGAAATGTCCCAGATGCCCTGAGGACCATTCTTGAGAGCACTCTCAGCCAGGATGCCAGCCCAGCTAGTTTAGATGTCTATCTCCCCAGAATAAGGGAGATTATTATTAACCTGCTTCATGGCTTGAAAAGAAAGCAATCAAGACTGAGACAAAGGCAGGCGAGAGAGAATGGAGACAGTTCAGGTTCTCAGCGGTCAAGTGCAGGGCCACCACGGGTCCGTAGCAATGAAAGTCTGGAGGATCAAATAACGCCTCCACGATCTTCTTCCTTGCCAATATCAAATAGAGGTGGCTCGCTTCAGGGACCGCCATATCCAACAAGTCGGGGGTCTACAACCAGTTCGCAAACTCATCAATCCACAGCTTCCAACCCCCCCTCAATTCCTACTGTATCTCCAGTCAGCCCCCCCCCAACCGACACGAACGCATTTCAGGCAGCAATTTTGCCACAATATTTTACACTTCCGCCTCCTCCAGAGCCCAAGGACGATCCTCTTACAGCGCTACAGCAATCAAACGCACTGCCAAGGAGAGCCTCCCGCCGATACTCTAATTATCTTGGTGGTAAGCTTGGGGCGTCTCCCAATGGGTATTCATTGCCTACCTCAAGATATAGGGAACCACATGATGCAACCGATACAGGGAGAGTGCGCCAACCTGGGGGAAGCAGACCTGGGAGAAATGATACTTCACCAATGAAGAAGCATCGCATCTCGGAGGAAAGGGAAGGTGACACAGGGTTAAAATCTCCTGAAACCCCACGCCCAAAGTTTCCCGAAGAAAAGGCTCCACCGAGTCCACCTAGGGACGCGGAATTAGGACGACAACCCTCTCTGAAAGTCGACACTGTGGGGCCCCCAGTGCCGCCCCCTCTTGTTGAGCCCCCGGCAGATCTGCAACGGCCACATGATGAATGTCAACCGAAAACTCCCGTACCTCAAGATGTATCTGATGCCGCCGAAACAGTAAGGCCTGGAACAGCAACGAGCCAGTCAAGCAATACAAAAGAAATGACAGTATTCCTCCAAATTGGAAGGTCAACCAAGAAGACGGTACTCCCAGAAGGAGTGGATGACCTGTCTCTGACATCGCTCCGTCTGCTATTCATATCCAAATTCAACTACAATCCTCCAGCTGGAGAGGACTTCCCCGATATCTACCTGCAAGATCCTGCCTCTGGGGTACGATATGAGTTGGAAGACCTCCAGGATATAAAAGACCGGAGCGTGTTGTGTCTAAATGTAGAAGTTCTGGATGAAGTGAAACGTCACATTGACGACGGGATTGGCGGTTTACGGAATTTGGTAGAGGGAGTGAAGGGCCTGGTCGATGGGCAAGCCGCGGCATTGCAACGAGTCGCTGAGAGGCAAGAGGAGGCGGCAAAGAAAATTGCCGAGCTCTCTGTAACTACTACTGCTCCTCCTGCCCCACCGACTACATCTGCAAGCCCCACAAACACACCTGAAATGCCACCTGTGGACCACAGCCAACAAATAAAGGAGATTCGCGATCTGCGCAAAGACTTGGCTGTGCTCAGGCAAGTCTACTCTTCTTTCGTTTCTGATGTGAACAATTCCATGACTACAATAAAGGCAAAGGCCGCCACCGTCAAATCAACAGCTGAGAATGCCTCTACAATAGCAGCGTTTAAGGCTGCCCCAGGAAGTGGCCGTGCTCATGTGGAGGAGGGAAAGAAGACCCTTGGTACAGACGCCGATAACCTTGTTACCCGAGTTGACGACCTACAGGACCTTGTTGAAGAGCTCCGGAAGGATGTGGTGCAGAGGGGAGTACGGCCTCTCCACCGGCAATTAGAAACTGTCTCGAAAGATCTTATTCAAGCCAAACAAGAACTCAAACGAATGTCCGACTACATCAAACGTGAGAAGCCAAAGTGGAAGAAGGTCTGGGAGAGGGAGCTTGAAGTCGTGTGTGACGATCAACAGTTCTTCAACATGCAAGAGGAGCTTGTTTCGGACTTACAAGATGATTTAGAAAAGGCTTCACAGACGTTTGCTTTGGTTGAACAGTGCACGGAACAGCAAGTCAAGGCAAGCGGCCCAAGAAGTGCCTCTCGAGGCTTCCAGCCTACCATTGATGAAACTATCGATGTAGCTTCGGTGAAAGGCAATGTGCTAAATGAAGTGCGGGCACTCCGACCAAACCATGAGAACCGGCTTGAGGCTATTGAGAGGGCAGAGAGATTGAGGCAGAAGGAACTCGAGGGGAGAGTACCTGAATTTAAAAAGGAGTTGGGTAAATTTGTGGAGGAGGGTAAATTGAAGAAGGCTGGAGGGGTTGAGGAGGCCGAGAGGTTAAGGAAGGCAAGGGATGAACAGATTCTGAAAGAGACTTGGGAAGCGAAAAAGAATGGCATCTTGAGGACTGCTGAGATTGTGGATGATGAAAAGAAGGAAGAGTTGGCAACACCAGATCCGGCTGCGGATAGCGCGTCCGTTGCTGATGCAGAACCTCCCGTTGCCGTCACCGCTTCAACTTAGTATTAGGGAACGGTGAAGTGTGCCACATGGTATTTCGGGCGTAGAAGCACAAATGCATAAACATAAGGGAAGATGGCGATGTGGGCAGAGAATCGGGTTATTTTACGCAGTTGGGAACTTGGATTGCATGTTTAACGATGGGAGATGCACAATACCACATTTTTTTCGTTTTCATGATATATTTCCTTTTTTTTTTTTTGACTTTATATCACTCTAGGTCAGAAGGCGTACTCTTACTTCGAGGCATGCATTTATGCCCTGTGCATATATATCCCTTGTATGGCTCTGTTCCGCTTCTTATTTCTATTAGCTGACAGTTAGCTCCTCCAACCCTTGTGTGCAATGCCTCTTCTGCCATTCGGTGCAAATTTGCTTAGTGTGTTAAGTTGAATCTTCCAATTCTAATCACCCTGAAGTGATCAGGCCCATATTTCTTAGTAGAATACTATATATGACGCGGAGTACTATATCACAAGGATAGATATACGAATTCCTCCTATAAAATGTGGCTCGGTGAATCTAGGTGAACACAAAGGGTCCCCTCTTGTTTGCAGCCATACTCCTTGCCCACTCTCCTCCCTGGGTCCTTGTCTTCCCCTCTATTTTAATCCCACTAACCTCTACCCAGCCAGCTCGGCATTTTATGAGCAATAATCCCGTTTTAGATCCTGTCTCGTGGTACCTCCACTGCCCTGGCTGTGCGGACTCATCCAGATTCAGCTTATCATCGGCCCAAGATGTCAGGTGAGATAGAATCACTCTTTTCCTTCTATCCGGATTGTCCACTGGCCCAAGACGACACCATAATGTACCTAGCGTTCCGCAATACCGTTCTAGGTCTTCTGCCGTCTGCCGTTCCCAGCTGATCCTCGAGTGGTATTCTGGGTTGATTTTGGGTGCCTCGCTCGGTGGGTATTTTGACTCTATGACCTGGAATGGTTTTTTGAAAAGTCTATTCCTGCAGGTATGTACCAGCATCTGTGCGCCTAATATCGCAAGGCTGTCATGGAGGGTTTGGTAATCCATTCCCTTCGGGATAGGTATTTCGGGAGATTGAAAGAGTATTGTGCCATGGTCGAAGAGGACAGGGTGAAGGGTTTGGATAGTGACGCCAGTGAAGGAGGCGTTGTTGAGGAGGGCGTGGTAGATGGGGGCGGCGCCACGGTAGGTCGGGAGCAGGGAGGGGTGCACATTTATCCCGCCGTACAGGGTGTAATTGAGGATGCGGGCAGGGACACGGCGACCAAAGGAAACAGCTACAATGAGATTCAGGGGTCCACCGAGAGGCGTTGGGGGCTCTGGGGGGGTCAGTACTAAGGAGGAAAAGTAATTGGGGGTGCGTTTGCGCACATGCCAGCCGGTGAAAGTGTCTATTTCATGTAGAGGGAGCTTCAATTCTTCTGCTGCGATCTTTGCAGGCACTGGCATGCCATCAGCGTCAGCATTTCTTACCCGGAGGTTCACTGGAGGAGAGGCAAAACGGGGAGCACTCACCCTCCTTTATCGTCTTCAATCCCCGCCCAACCCGTTTGTCCCCTCTCGTAACGACATCAATGGATTCTATCAAGTGGGGATCCCGTTTATGCTCCTGATACAGGGCCTTGAGTGAGGTTGCGCTGAAGTGATCAGATCCACAGAAGAGAATACGGAGTGGAGGATGCTGGTGCTGGAGATGTCCGCACTGGGAAAACTGGCGCCTAGGTGTAGATGCTGTTGCGTAGCCCAGTGTAGATCTACATATTTCGCTGAGCGTGCTGTTCCGTAGCCAGAATTTGCTGGCGGTGAGCAGAGAGGCGATGGGCGTCATGGGACAAGGGGGGCTCTTTGTCGATATTTGCGTGGGGTGGCTTGAGTAAGGGTGGGAGTTACAAGTGTGCATGTACGCCACCATCAAAGGTCGTGAGCTTCCGCATTTCGAACCGGGGCAGAGACAATTGTAGAATAGTTTCACTGGTCCTGCTGCAGAATCGGTAAACAGAGCATGACATTATATGGCGCCCGATGATAGATGCCTTGTTAATGCAATGGTATATCACCTTGAAGTTGGGTCAGCGCATGGTTGACGGTGGACCCGCCGAACGCATTTATCGCTCACCTCGAACCTCGCTCTGAATACTTGCTTCATTTCAAGCTTTTATAGCTACGGCCATCTTTGCAAGCCAGCAATCTTTACACCTCCTTCAGGCTCTTACCGGAGAAACATAAACCACCCAAAGTGGACTTGAGGGAACGTCGCATGTATATCATACATCCACGTCATGTCCTCATCAATCACGCCGGCGTCTCTATTCTCTCTCGCAATCTACAAGCCAGCCCTAGGCCCTACCGATGAAACTGTTGGCGATCAGATCGTATTTTTCGCGTCAAGAGAGCCACAGACTCCGAATGAACGGCTGAGGCAGGTTGGGCTAGCACAAGGTGTAGTAGAATTTGCAAAGTGAGCGACCTGTGGGAGCTATTGAAGATTGATACTTACAACCAGGTCTACCCGCACAGAGGATTCAACGACAGCGAGAACTTAAGCCAGATAGAGACAGAGCGAAGCCGGATCGTACTTCGAGAAGTCGAGGAAGGATGGTGGATTCTAGCTGTTGGTATTCCCTCCGCTGGTAGCTGTTGTAGAATCATGTTGGCAATAACGGACCTGGTGCTGGTAGCATGTCGATTTTACACGGATAAGCTCTGGACAATCCGATACTATCGAGTATTCCTCTCGTGAAGTCTCCCACCCACGGCTTCTCCTTGCGCAGCTCACAACAGCATATAACCAATACCGCTTTCTCTACGGCACGTTCGATGCAAATATCCAGAAACTAGGGCGCGAGAGATTCTGTCGCAGGCTGGAAAGATACTGGGTACGATGGGTACGGAGATGGGAAGTGATACCTACTGGTAACCCAGCTGTGGAGGTGTGGGGCGGAATAAAGATGGCACAGCCTAGGCTAGGTGCTGCCGTCAGGGAGGTCCTAGAGGCGTTTGTAACGCAGGAGCAAGCTGTAGAAGGAGGAGGGCTGGTGGATATGGTTGTGAGTAGATTTGGAAAGGTAGCAGACTCGGAAGAAGGCAGAAATGGAAGCTCGAGCACTCCTGTACAGCCAGAACCATCCCGTGTTTCTTCTGCCTCGCCGTTTTCACTATGGCCGGTCTCTACAAACTCCTCACCTACACCCTCGCGAACCCACTCACCCGGACGGCCCCCTTCACTACTACCACTTTCATTCACCCCGGAACCGGAGCCTACAGCTGTTAGGGAGGTCGCAGCTTTAGATGGGTGCATATTTCCCGGGACAGGACATTTGGACCCAACGGCAGTTAGAGACATCTCGACGTGGATCTCCAACTTGTATCTATGGAATGAAGATCGGATTGTTCCTCCTTCGGCCCAGAATAAGAAAGGGAAAAGACCGAGGTTGAGCCGCCTCTCATCGACCCCCGACCTTGGTTCTGGTGAAGAACGTGGTCCCTCGGGTGTACGCGGGGGGGGTAGTTTAGACCCAAGTGCCGGGGTAGGAAATGGAAGTGCAGGTGCACATATCCTAGGAAAATCGAGGCCACGGAGCTTGATTCCTGCTCAGAGGCAATCAATGGATGATATAGCAGGGAGTACATCGGTAGCACCACATACGAGAGGAGTCACTGTCACAAACCAGGCAGGTACAACGACTGTAGCCTCCACAGCGACAAATAGTTCTACAAAGTCCAATGGAAAACTATTGAATATTTTAACTTTTGGATGGGCCGGTGGGGGTGGAAGCAACGCTGATAACGAAGCTAGTGGTCGTGGAAGGAATCAAAATGCTCAAAATCCAGTAATTACTGAGACAAGCGTGGAAAGCTACTCCCAGCCAGGTTCACCAAAACTCAGACCTGTCATGAAAAAGTATGGGCAACCAAGATTTCTTTATGGTTATACGGGGGATTTGGATGATGATGAGGATGAAATAGAGGAAGGATTGAACATTGACGGGGTTGATAATCCTAATAGTAGGATGAACAATGGAAAGATCACAGAAAAGCATGTATGGCTGCTAGATAGCAAGTCTAATAGACTATCAGGTAAGCAGCCGAGGGTCGTTGGAGATGATGATGAACAGGAAGCTCTGGTAGGACTCCAGCGAAGTAGTACTGATCGGGCACTGCGGTCACCCACACTCGAAGAATTCAGGGTTGTCGTATACCTGGTAAGGTAACCAAAGCTGAAGTACAGGAAATACCCAAGTTAACACGTAAGCAGAATCCACCGTTTACATTTACCCTCATATTTAAACCCAAAACTCCACGTTTATCATCACCATCATTCTATAGATCACTACACCTACGACTAGGACCCCTAC
Organism: Terfezia boudieri ATCC MYA-4762; assembly: GCA_003788615.2. Lineage (NCBI taxonomy): Eukaryota > Fungi > Ascomycota > Pezizomycetes > Pezizales > Pezizaceae > Terfezia > Terfezia boudieri. The sequence continues at coordinate 623,331 of ML121529.1, read as the reverse complement.
GGAACTCACTTCTACCCCCTATACCCAAATTATTCAGGCCGAGGTCAGCGGCTCCTACGAAGCCCATTGTTTACGATCTTCTATTTGATCCGGTCACTCTTGCTACGTCTTCTTCGTTGCCAAATATACCATCCTATGGAGACTCACATGCTTCGCCACAACCGTGGAGTCGAGTTGACGCTATACATATGCATAATCACATATTAAATATTTACGCAGATTCAGAGCGGGGGCAAGAGAGCAAGTCACGAACCACGAGGGGTTGGTGGTTGGCTTACAAGAGACTAGGAAGTAGCAGGAAAGAGGCTATTCTGGTGTGGAAGGGTGGGGAGAGAGGGAAAGGAGGAAAGGATCGGTTGCCTGGGCAGACTGATTTCGGGGGAGATATTGAGGGAGGAGGTATGGGCCTCGGCGGTATCCTAGACACGAGAAGATATTTTGAGGGACTACTAAGGGGTAGGGGGTGATGTTGCCTACCGTGCTGCGATTGACTAAATAAAGTTGATATTGGGGGAGGAACACTACTGTATTTTTATTTACCGTGCGTGCTAGTTTGCACATTTGGTCTGCATGGATGCGGTATCCACCCCCCATCATGCAGCTACTGTAGGACCCAGAGTTGAGCCCCCCAATCCCGATTGAGTATCCGTCTCAGGATTTCTATTGAGTCTTGAACTTTTCCTTTTTTTGGGGGGGGAAGTCTACACGTCTGTTGTGCCTATGGCTATGACACAAGGGGAAGCAGACTACATCCGAGGCTCCGTAAACACAAATCAAGGCAAGTATGTTAACATTTGCGAGGCTTCAGCAGTATTAGTGGAGTAAGATTTGCTGAACGTGAGGCCGGAACTGTGACACCGCTGTCAACAATCCTGGTGCCATATGGGGGGTAGGCTACAATTGGACAGATCCCTTCTCCTCCACTGCATCCTCTCGTCACCCTCTCAATTAGTATCACCATACCTCCTCCCCTTTGTTTGGATTGTTAACGCTACGATACCCTCACTTGAGTATGGCTATTGGTCCTGTGCTGTGCGACAATAGCTAGGATACCACCTGTTCACTAAGAGTTCGCCTTCGCTTCCTTGTATTCTCGTGCGTGATCCGTGCCTGCCGTTTGCTGAAGGGGGGAACTCAAGTTAGGTCCCTGCGGTGATTGGTTTCTCGCAGCATCATCGTCATAACATCTGCTACAACCATCAAAAGCTACTTGCTCAAACACAACTTTGATCAAACGACTCATTCTCCCAAGACCTGCTATTGGTCCCAAGGCGCTCACGCATATTCATGGCTCACACCCGGGGAGCTGCCAAAAAGGCAGTCGACGACCCAGCTGAAGATGTTCCCGCCGCAGATCAAAACCTTGTTTATAAAGATCCTCCAGTCTCAAAGAATTCTGCGCCAACGCCTAGGAGAACGAGGTCTAGGCGTGGAAAGAAGACCGTTGAGGAACAACAGGAAACAGATGAGCAGGAGGCACTAAAGGGGGATCCTGTGACGGCAGAGGCGGCGGAGGAAGGTGAGGCTGACGGGGTGGTGGGGAAACACGAGGGACAAAGTGGGAGGGCTTCAAGAAGTGGAAAGAACAGAGGTAGGAAAGATATGGAAAAGCCACAGGAAGGTAGGATTGCTTCTCCAATTTGTTTTATAAGCTGCTTTGAGTATCGTAGACTGAAACATGACTCCGGTAGCGCAATTGGTATCCTTTCCATCGATTATGGATGAGAATGTCAACAATACCGGCACAATAGTCCCATTCCCGGAACCCTACGTACCGAAGCCTAGATACACACCCGTCATACCAGCTACACCCAAAGGGCCAATGCCGAGCGTCCCCCTGAAGACTCCTAAGTTTGACCCAGAGGTACATGGGAAAGACCTTGAGAAGGATTTACAGGAAGATAGTGGTATCGACACTTTCGAACAATTCATCAAAAGGTCACCGAAGAAAAGGTGTATGGATAACAAGAGTTTGGATGCACCAACTCCATTGGATTTGGAGGCTGTACAGGTCACGGAAAACCAGCTACCTGATCAGACAGAGGGGAAGAAGATGCTTAGTGAGAAGCCAGCCCGAATTGAGGAACCACTTCAGATAGAGGAATCCATACCTAAGGTCAAGGTAGCAATCACTGTAATCTATATATTGGCACCCTGTTTAACCATTGGCTGACACTCGACTACAGGCACTAGAAGCTGCCGGTGCATCTAAGGGTCGAGTGACCAGAAAAAATGCTCCGTTTGTTCAAGCAATTCCGTTGACTGTTAAGAAGACACGTGCAGGAGCTTCCGCGTCTTCTACAGCTAACCCCGTTACTACGGCTATAGCTCGACGAGGAAAACAGCCAGAGCCAGTGAAAACTACATCACCCCCAACTTCACCACTTAAAGCAGCCTCTACGAAGACGGCTCCGCTCTCACCTCCCCGGGCAGATTCAAAAAAGCCTATCACCTCCAGTACCCCGTCGAAAGCTCTCATTACCCCTCCTCGTGCGGAAGCAAAGGGAAACACAACGCCCACTCGAACTGTATCAAAGTCTGTGACCACATCCCCACCACCAACCGAAAAGAAGAAACCTGCCCCGGTAAACCCCTTACGCAGCCCGGTGACGAAGACTACGTCCACCGGGTCCCCTCGCCCAAGTGCGGAAAAGTCAATATCTCCCAAGCCAGTACTAAAACCTGCGGCGTTATCTTCACCGCCTCGGACTTCATCAAAACAACCTACCCCAAGCTCCTCCCCCCGGGCTACCGGTAAGAGGTCCACATCGACATCATCTCCTCGAGTGGATGCCAACAGGGCCCCTCCTGTCTCCCAAACCCGAGAAGTAGCAAAAAAGTCGGCGGAGAGGCCAATTGCGAAGGCTGTCCCCAGGAAGCCTTTGGGTTCTGCTGCTCCAAAGGCACCTCCTCGAGAAAAGAAGTCTGTGGTGGAACCGCCACCTGTCAATGACGTATTGCCTATTCGGGTGAAGCGTGTAGCATCAGGGCCGGTGCCTCCAACAAAACGTATACGCCCAACTCCACCTATGCCGGGAGCGGCTGCTGAAAGTTCTCAAAATCTAAGTATGGCAGCCCCTCCGGCTCCCTGTTCACGCATAGCAAGCTTGAACAAACCTCCCCCGGTCGCTAGGGCTTCGAAAGCACCTACAAAGCCCACCGGCTTTAGGTTCGTCGGTGAGGATGTTGCAAGAAAGCAGGTGGAGGCAAAGGAGGCAAGGAAGAAGAGAATGGAAGTGGCAGAGGCAGTTAGGACATCGTTGAAGGAAAAGGAAGCGAAGGCAAGGAAGTCTATACCTTCGAAAACCTCTTCGGTTGCCAGCAAATCATCCCGAGACAGTAACGTGTCAGCAGCAGTGAATGGGCAACTGGAAAGGGAACTTGCTTCTGTAGAGGCAAAGAAAGCTGAAGAATCTACCACACCAAAGGCTTTAAGTCCACCTCGTCTAGGACAGTCTCGCCCAATCAAGCCCCCTGTAATTGTCCCGAGACCTCCGTTGGTCATTCAAAAGAAAGCTCCAACAGCGAAGATTACAGCTGCAGCTTCGAAGCCAGCAGTTCCAGCTGTGGCCCGAGGTGCAGCAGGTCCTGCGTCAGGTACTGTTAATAGAACAACGCAATTGACACCAGAGCAGGAAGATATACAACGCAAGGAGCGGATCGCACATGCGGAGAAGCTCAGGAAACAAGCTGCCGAGAGTGGTAAAGCAGCTGTTTTTGCTTGGGCTGCGCAGAAGAATAAGCAACCTGCCACCTCTTCCAGCTCCACCACCGAGACAAAGTAATCTGCTTATTTTAACTCCATATCTATCATTAGAATTGCGGAAATGGGATGCATCAACCTGCTCCCAGAACTCCGCACTCTAGAAGTCACGATGGGATATGGAAAGGTTTTTTTTTTTGCATTTTTTTTAATTTAAGGGTCCACACCTACACTTTTTGCCGCCATGTATGACCATGCACGGAAAACTGTAGAACTGCGTGTCATGGTGGTATGGTGATGGGGTGATATAGCTATTCCGCACCCTTACCTTATTTTTTTTTTTTCTCTTTCCCTTTTTCTTGTATGGTTTGGGTTTCATGGGCAGTTTGTAGGGTGGTCATGGGCATTTCTTTATTTTTATTTTTTCCCTTTTCCATATTCCTCATTTTATATTAAAGGCAGCTGTACTTCTGTATCATGCAAGTGCGCAATTCTGTGGTTCTGTGGGGACAAGGGTCTAGTCTGTTCAATCATAAGCTCAGGGATTAACCTACATTGCGGAGAGCTCTAATTTTTCTTGTTTTATATCTCCAATGCCTTCTGCTTATTTGTAGCTCTGGACTTTGTCTCTTCTTTTGTTTTTGCTGGTAAGTCTTCACTCGTCGTAACTAGCGCCAACAAAGGAAACGAATCGACGGGATTTCTATTATATGATTAGCTATCGCTTCTTACTTTCCGTTATGTCCATTTACCTCCGAGAACTGAAGAAGAAAATAAGTCACCAGCGTTTTGTTTGCTTTTTTACTCTATCTCCTCTTACGTCAAGTATTCTTACAGCGTCATATCTATCCAACCCATCTACAGGGGTGTATGTAATTATGTACATAAAGCTCACTCTCAAGGAAAAAAAAATCTTCTCTCTTTTACTGTACTGACTTTGTTTGTTTATTATTCATTTCTTCCATGGCGCTGACGGAGAAGCTACCAAATCCACCTAGCGCTATTGTCCCTGCATGCAGAAAAAAGAACGTAAGGTAGAGGGATTGGTATGTATGCATGTATGTATGCATCTAGACCATTGCGGACCCCATATCAATAATAAAAGTCCAGTTTCAAATATTTGGCTTATGGCTTATGGGTTGCTTTTCACCTGCCCTACATTGCGCAGTGGCGAGCCCATCCATGACTGGTGGCGGTTGAGGTTTCAACCTGATGGATACCAATTCCGAAAAAAAAAGTTTGCATCAGTTATATTGAGGTGAAGTAGACCGAGCACATAACTCGCAGTTAAGCTTAAAACGGTATGGTATGGTCGCTGAAGGCAAAATTTCTACGCACAATTGCACCACCGGCATTAATATCAACCGCCAATCTCACCATAATATTATTATAGGACGTTGACCAGCCGTAATAATACTTGTAAATCTTGCTTAGACAAAAACTTTATCGCTTAGCGATCTCCACGAAGCGAGCGGCCAATAAAGTTGAATGCACTTCTCCGCGAAGGGCTTGGTCCCGCCGTAAAGCGCCGGGCTATCCCGCAACCGACATTCTGGTGTTCACTTGATCACTTGCACGGGTACGAGACTACTGTAACTTGTCAAGGAGTTTACCGGGTGCCTATGGTGGCAAATCGCCCATAGCACAAACATGGGAAATTTCGTCCACTTGTGGCATAAATTTCTGGAGCCAACCAAGGCTAAGGTCATCATCCCCTTTTCTGCGGAACAAGTAGAAACACCTGGCTCCCAATACGCAATAGTAAGCTTGACAGAGATGAAAAAAATTGCTAGCTGAAGTGAGGGTGTGTTGTGGAACGGCTCCGCAGAGTTGGGTTGGGATGATGGTGGAAGAAAAAAATCTTAGATGGATGCCCAGAGAGCAAGATAACCACCAGGGTTGTAGCCACATCACATTGAGTGAGAGGCTTGTGGTTTCAATGATCAAAGCCCAGCTTCGTTTCTGGAATAGCCTAGTGACTGATACAGCTTTTTAAAAAAAAAGAAACTTGATGGAAACCTAGAGAAATCACTGGCCCCCAAGCCCATTCCAGCAGACTGTATCACCAGCCTGTGCAATCAACCAATGTTTTCTTCAAAACAATTCTTTCCTTCCGGGTTGTTGTGACCTGTTGTGGAAGCTTGCTAACCGTTACCGGCGGTTTGGCACTTCAAGATTCCTGAATGAGAGGCGTGAAGTGACCAATCGTCACTGATATCCAGAGCCAATCAGTTGTTACTCCATGTCTCAGTCCTCTCAACTGTCGATCCAAACCGGGCTGTTTCAAACAAAAAACAACCATAATGAAACAAGAGTCGAGGCTACACACTTATCCGATGACACCTTGACACCTGAGCAATAGGAGCAGGGGTTCCTCGGGTTTCGATTGGTCGAAGTTGAATTTGTTTTGACAGTGCTTGTTGGAGACCGTTAGAAACAGTCAAAATGGTACCCTGAGCTGTATCTAGCACAGCCCGCGTGCTCAGCCAAAACCTTGTTTTTAGACGTAGCTGTCCGCGCCCGAATACCAGCTGCATGTATGTACGAATTTAGAATTCATATAGTAAGATATGCGCATATATTCTTTTTGCTGCATTCCCCTCTTATTTTCTAAGTATTGTAATCTGCACTGGACAAAGCATAAATAGAGTGCAGGTGCATACTCCAGAAGTGCAAGCACACGTCTCCCAGTCCATAAACTAGCTTGGGCCATGTTGCACCGAGATTACGGGTACCGGTACTTGGAGATAAGTCGAGACAAGAGTCAGACATGATGAGTTCCCAAACAAACCATACCTTGGGGAGTCCCATAACCCAAGCTCTCGGATATAATTGTTCACTCTAGTGAGATGTTGGTTATGGTGTTTCAACGGCCCCAGTTGGAGTTGGCCCCCATCCATTGTATGGGCTAGACAATATGAAGACCCATGAACTTGCCTCATAGGGATGAATTTCGTAGGCAAGTGTTTATTGGAAACATTCAGGCTTGCAGTACAGAAGAGTATCAGGATCGTCTGCACTGAAAATTTTACTTCATAATTTCCTACTGTTTCGCACCTGCTTGGCGCAAGCGGCTTTGGACGTTCTCTACAGTAGACCTTGGGAATACTGCTAAGCGTATTCGTCATGATTATTGATTTGTGAAGAGGACTTACGGTAGTTCTAATCGGTCTACCAGTCTAATTGCACGGTTTACCTTAATGATCTGGGGACCAGACTACGCGAATAATGACTTGCGATGTCCCGGAGCGCCAATTGAGGCCAGCGGTTCAGGTCGCTTGAAGTTCTTATCGTCGTATTCAGATCTAATACTACGCGAAGTCAGAATAATTCCAACTGGGCAACCATGTGAGGGTGATTTTGCTCATGGTTTTCCTTGTGCGTGCTAGTGGATGATACTCAATAACAGATGGAGCTCCTACTAAGTTAGAGGAGAAATACATCAGTGGCAAGAGGAGAAAGAGCTCCACGGAGATTTTCAATCCGTCCTACAGCGAGTGAAGGGTCGACACTGCTGTAGATCTTCGGGGCGGGTTTGCTAGATCGATTCAAGGTTGGTTGACAGTTCTTTCTTTTGCCTGGTTGTGCCCTATATCTGGTGCGAGACTGGTTGTTGCCCAGCAGCCTATAACGTCATGATGGAGCGATTCACACAAGATTGGGCCTTTTCCGTGACGTTCTTTCTCCTCCTCCTCCTCCTCCTCCAACTAGATTGTCACGGGTTACGGCCTTGGAGGAGAGACATGCATCCTAGTCTCTAATGAGCCTTCGCATTCACCAATCCCGTGGTAGAAGTGCCTTCGATTTGCTTCTGCTCTGTAAAAAGACACAAGACTGGGTATCTCGCTGTTCATGTACGCTTGGGTCGGTCAAAAACTTTATGGTTTCGCTAGTGATTTCAAGCTCTCATGATGAGAGCGTACGCGCACAATGAGTAAGCAGGCCTCTAACCAGTCGGCAAGAAACCTGCTCCTGCTTTTGTTGTTGCACAATCGGGGCTCCGCTGTCTGCCTGCCACAGCACCTTTGCCTATTTGCGGCTGAAACAATTGGGAAAACTCGTAGCCAATCACCGTAGGTAGGCATCATTTCCGGCCGAGAAGGAACACACAATATCATACCAAGCATTGAGAACTAGAGGAGGCAGTTGAGACGAACTGTGGCAGGCAAGCCACAGACCCACGTTTTTATGCAGTCTCGATCACGATTTAATTTCAGTCCTCGAGCTCAGGGCAGATCCACCTGGGCAGGCCATTCTTGTTGTAGCTAGCGCGCTCGCGATTATCTAGGTGACAGACAATACAAACGAAATAAGAGCCCCCCATACATGACTTGTTTTCCCAGGAGACACGACGCGGCAACATGGGTAGGTGACGGCCCCAGTTGCTGTACTACGAGGCATTGACGTGAGAGCCGTTGGGTGAAACGATACTCTGTGTAGGCCTATGCGAAAAGAGTGTCCAGGAGAGTGTAACAACGGCTCATTGAGATGTACCTAATAATTTAATTACCGCTATATTTGGTACTTAATCTAGTTCTCCTGCATAGTGTCGTTGAAGTGCAGTAAAACCTCAAGTGCAAAGATCCTAAAATTTTATATTACTTATATATCATTAAAGGCAATATAACAAATTAGACTCTCAAATGTGAATATTTCATATATAAGCCATAAGTATATAATTCAACCAATTTAAATTCTCGGCTCTAATCAATTACTACTTCCTGCAGCTCTACTGTACTTTACAAAAACAAATAAAACCCCCATTTTTTTTTTTAATTATTATTGTAGGTCGGCTGTGTGTGAGGAGAGACATTGTCTTTAGCGCAAAACGCAAAATGCGGGGAAGACCACTAATGGTCGAGCTTGCCTTTGTCCAGCTAGCCCAGCAACGGGTGACCCAACCAGACTACGGGTGACCTACCCTTCAACTGTCGATGATACAATGCTGTGGTGGGTGTTGTGCCAACCAGACTACATACATCTGTACCACGTTTAGTCAACTAGGAGGCTGCAAGTACTATCATGGGACTTGACTGTCTTACATGTTCTTATGTATGCTTGCATGATCAGCTCACATATGTATATTTTCCTATTCCACACAAAAGATGCTCGTGGCCATCCGTGCCATCACTATCGAGTGAGAGCCCTGCATGATGAACAGGCGCCGCAAGTGTCATACCATCCCAACTAGGCCTGTCCGTAAGGATTCACGCACTCGTATTTGCCTGTAAATGCGTCCCATTAAGGAGTGAGGGTAAGGGCCGCTTCTGGGGACATTGAAGTCAATTGGGGGCCTTGAACCCTTGTCACGTCCTTGGAGTAAAAGGGCTCTTGGCTAATTCCCTATTCCAGAAGCCGAATGCCGAGAGACAAGCTCTAGTGTAGTCTAGCTCTACCTAGTGAATCCTCAGAAAGGCTATTATGGAAACAGGTAGTCTGGCTGGGAAACAGGAACACCTCGCCTCTAGAGCGACCTAAGAGCGACCTAGGCGCCTAGCTTAGTTCTATAGCCTGGCTTTAGTCCGTGGCCTGGCTTAGGTACTACAGGAACTTAATTAGACTCTCTAGGGGGGGGAAGAGGAACATGCTGTGCCGTGCAAGGTGCCAGCGCTATCTGAAAAGGGCTGCGGTTACCTCTGCGGTGTGCTGGTGGGAAAGACGAGAGATGATGCAGTGCGTGCTGTATTCTGCTCGAGGCACTGGGTAGTCTCGTCCCCTGCCTTGAGGCTTCACGATAGAGCTTGGGTTCTTGCGAATGACAGTTGGCCTTGCACGGCGGAGAAGTTTACCTGGCTGCATACCCGCCGTGGCTGACCGGAGGCTGCAATACCGAGTATGCAAGCGCCATAGGTCTAGAATACCGTATGCATCCCTTGAGGCGCCTTTGTGCGCTTAGGGCAGCGGGCCAGGTGCATATAATGGGCCTTTTTTTTCATCATAACCAAGCAGATTGAGCGAGACACAACATCACCACCGCCCCCAGCGCGCGATCGGCCCCCAGCTTACCCAGTGCGGGTGGCCATTGGGCACAGCTCGCCCAGCGCACTGATTAGCCATGGCCTCTGTACTCGAACTTTTCGCCCACACCCCTCGTCCCACCCCATGTCTCGATGTGACGGCGCTCATTGGCCACGCCCGCAGGGTGCTGTGATTCGTGCGAGCCAGCTTTGAAATAGCACGCAACCTCCTCATACGTAAAGCGTTCTCAGGCTTCAGGCACTAGACCCGGCTCGTCCACACGCATGAGCGATGTGAGAATCCTTAGCGTAGGTGAGGTGAGTCGTGGTGTGTGTGGTGTGCGGTGTTGCGGTGTGTGAGCCAGAGTTGGCCCTGCCTCCCTCCCCCTGCCCAAACTTAATATATCTTCAACTCTTCTCCCCCCTCTGCTACGCCTCCAGTTCCCACCCCCCCCTTCAATACGACCAAAAAAAAAATCCCCCTCCCTCGGCCCTTCACTCTCGTCATCTTCATTTGAACGTCGACATTGAATGTTGAAATACCGCGCCTGGACCACTCACTACGACGCTTTTTCGAATCCATTCGTTGCTCAATTCGTCTGACTCAACCCCTCCACCGTTTCCTTCTCGACCATACATCAACAGCATCCAGCGGCCCTCAATTCACGTTTACCTCATAATTCACATACACTTTTATTACCCTAACAGCTAGTCGCAATGGATATGCTAGATTGGTCTCCAGATTTCTGCCTCTCTTGTGATCGTCAGAGTGTGAACGGTGGGGCATACTGCTCCCAGTCTTGCCGCCTGGCGGACCTGGAACGGGCCTCAGGGGGATCAAGCGCTGCCTCATCGCCGCATACATCTCCTACATCGTGGACTACTCCAACTCCCCAAGGGAATGGCTTCTACCTTCCGCCGGCCTTGAACTTTTCCACTATGTCTAGCCGACAAGCATCCTCTGCATCATCATCACCAAGGGGGTCGATATCGTCATCATCAACGCCTCCACCGGCAGCATATCAGCCGGTACAGCATCATACACGTAGCAGATACACAACTGCAAACTGCTCGCAAAATGGACAAACGTCCACCCTTTACTCATCACCCTCTCGAACATCACTATCATCAATGCAGTCTACATCACAGCAGGAATCTGGATATCTATCAGATAAGGCCCGAAATGAACTCCGAGACTATGCTAGCTCCTTTGATCTCGTTAGAGACTGGAAGAGAAGGATGACAATTGTTTAAGCTTGGCAAAGTCACTCAATCGGACAAAACATGTCTCTCTTCATCAATTTTCGTTTCTAACGGACATATTTACTTATGAGTTTTACGATCTTATCACGCCTCCTCTCCAAAACAAAATTTCTTTGCTGTTTTTCCTTCGGCGGAGTTCTCCTCCAATTACTCAACTTTTCGGTGTGGCTTCCTCGTTGTTGCATTAAGCTCTACTTCACTTGCCTCAGCATTACGCCTCCATACACTAACGTTTAATACGTGGTTTGGAATGTGCATCAGTTGACTGGGCATCTTTCTATTATCATTGTTACTACCTTCCATTTGCATATTACTGGGGTATAAGAAAAAAAATCGGTTTTTCTTTCGGTCAATTTATTTCCTATCTAATTACACTTGGGTCTGATTATTTGTTCCTCGGTTTGGTCTGGGAGGTGCTCGGATTCGGAAAGCGTTTTATGTTATGGGATTTTTTTTTGGGCGTCGTCACTTGATTCGATGTTTCTTGCGATTTGCCTTTTTTTAAGTTACTCGGAGCACTATCAAATGTATCGAGCAGCTTTTGGCTAGCAGCTGACTGCGGCATGGTTAGGGGTTTTTGTGAATACGAAGTCAGTTTCAATCAATCACTCTCTGTCGTGACCGTGACTGAATTTTGCCCACACTGTAAGGTGGATAACCGCTTGACCGGCCACACTGTAAGGTGGATAACCGCTTGACCGGCCACAAAAAAAGAAAAGAAGCAGCCGTAGGTGAAAATATTTCCAGTTGCTGCAGTTGTGTGATTGGCACGAACAATTACGATAATCATACGTGCGAAGACTCAGTGTTTATCACGGGACTTGGTTTCATTTCGACTTTGAGTAACACAATGGAAGGAGTGACTAATTCCTTTTTTTTTTTCAAGTAGAGCAAACCGAATAAAGAAAGGATAGGCATCAGTTGAAAACAAATGTCGTGGTGTCGACATGTCGAAACGGGCACGAGCACGCTAATAGCTTCGACAGGAACAATCCACATTCTCTTCATTGGCAATCAAGCAGGTTGGATATCCTTGTGCTTTGGCCGTCGTTGCCGTCACACTACGTAGGAGGGTGCGTGGATATACCTGGCAGGAATCAATGAAATATTGCAAACCTGAAATGCGGAGCCGATGATAACAACCATCTACCCTTCTCGACATGTCTTCATGCTGGAATTAATTTCACACCATCCGGAGAATTCTGTACGGAACAGCATATTGGGGCTGATCTTATCTTCTTTTATTTTTTTTCTTTCGGTTTTTTTTTTCTAGGAGTACCGAGCGAAATCTTTGTCCAGAGGATGCGTTGTTCAATCGTGATTTGAAAATAGCCTGTGCCGAACACGGAACCAGCGGGGTAAAATTAACAGTCCTGAGGCCTCTGCACTGCAAATTTCAGGCACTTCTATGAAGCAAAGGGCACAAACGAACGTTCTGAATGGTTGATGGTGAGCCTCAATACCTGAGGCAACCACTGGGAAAATTCCTTGCTGTTTACGTGGCCTAGGACTTACTCACCAAAGGCACATAACAATTGGGCCGGGACCCACCGATTTTAGCATTTCACTCGTCTATATCAGTCGTCGAGGCAGTTTGTTTCATTGATCTGTATACATCTCCGATATCAGCGTTAATTCTCGCTTATACCCGAGGTAGATATTTCATTTTGGTGCTGTCTTCATGTCTTATCCGATATAGAGGAAGTGCAAGGGGCGAAAATCCCGTGATGGACGTTACGTTAGCTGCCGGAGACCCTGCCGCCATAGTACACACATGCTGCGCGAATGCCTTCCACAACTGTCTATCTCGACCATTCCTTGATATTACCTGATATATTTTCAAGCGAACTGAAGGAGAAATGGAAGGCATATGGTAGTGGGATGAACTTCCTGTCACCCCTAATCTCAAGGGTAGAAAAAAGGAATCTCACGGACGTTTCGTGCACGGTCGGTGTACCTACCGGCTTACTCACGATAGTTATGTTTGCCAGTGGACACGCATGGACGAGGTATGAAGTACCGGTCAGAGCAACCGTCTGATACCACATTCCAAAATATTTTAAATACACTGGAGCCTGACGATATAGTTACTTAGGCATATGTCACACCTTTCTCAGATCGAGAACCAAATACCTCGATGGCTGGAATACCCATCAGACCCATTTTATCCTTGAGATCGGCTTTCCAGTTTTTTTTCTGGAGGAATTTCACATTCCCAAAATTTAATTCAAAGATAACATCTACCGAAGCAGTGCACTGTTTTACTCTTATCTTATCTTTGGAGTCTAGTGATTACAGTTTTTTTGCTGAATATTACGATTTTCAGGCAGTGGATCGTGTCCTATGGGGGGGATCGGTTGTTTTATGGTTCCTCGCTCGATAGGCACCTGCGTCTCACGGTAGCCTATTAACTGTGGTAGCCTATTAACTGACTGACCAGTAGAGTAAATGGCAACAGGTGATCTCTTATTCTGCGCGTATTTCGATCTTAATCCAACGAAACCTATCTAAGTCCACAAAAGGGTCCTCCGGCCTGAAACTGAAATTCGATGTCGGGTAACTGCCAGCCGAAGATGAACCGGTTTCCTTCGTCTATGACACAAGTATTAGGGAGATCCTATGCAAAGATCCATTATGGGCAACAAGCACTCATAGACCCATGCCTTCACTTGAATCCAATACCGCCACAACCGAATCCTCGTCGACTACTGGACGATCAGCGATGATGTTGCGCGTCTGGCAGGGTGCTTTGTGCAGACGCGGGAAGGTAATCCCCACCACACCCTCAGCTCTTCCATCGACACATGCATGGCCCGTGGAGTTTCCGCCATATGCTCTTCGGCCACTCCAACCAGACTAGCTGACGAGGGCCAATGAGGGACTTATTATGTAAAAAATGGACCAAGCTAATCGCTTAAGCACATCGCATCTGGTTGTTACTTGGACATCTGGAGGTCTATCTTAGTCCTAGGTCCCACGTATGGTTCACCCAAATTTAGCCCCCAGGCGGGATCATCGGTCCATCCAGAGTTGAGTCCAAGGAACGTGGTGCAATTGCTCCTCATGCTAAGACCATCCATCCTCACCAGTGATCCATGTCCTATTACATGTGCTTAGGCTAGTACATTACACCAACAAACTCCAAAGGAAAAAATAAAATAATACCCTGCACAGGTATAACAAACGGGGCCAATATCGCATTCGCAATTTAGATATTGCACAACTCTCATCTCCAATATCAAGAACTTGGCAATCCTGTCCTTGACTAGTGTGTATCACAGCCCGAAACGTCCCAAGTTGACAGGTGGTATGCACAGACGAACCCGGGCCTTATATTGGTTATGGGTGGTGCAGCAACTCTTTTCTAAATGTAACTTTCTCTACGATACAGGCTCTGCACCCTTCTCGTCTGCCCGCGGCTGGTAGACGTGTAGAACCAGCACTGAACCTTGTACCTGGATTTCAGAAGATACATATCAGCATTACAGTCCGTTTCACGTGAATTTCCAACCTGGGGGATCTAGCTCTGGCGACAGGAACCTCTCTATTAATGATCATGACTGTTGTTCATTTGAAAGGCACTTACATCCATTAAGCAGAAGCTAGGGATGGGGTCGGCCCACCATCCACTTGAGATCGCGCCAGTTGCTGTACCTGGGTTTCACAAATAACATCTCTTCCAATTCATAGGCCTCGAACCTGTATGCCTCCCCAAACGAGGACATCTACGTCCATTTGTCGTGCAGTAATCAATAAACTGTCACTATCACCTTGCGAAATAATGGTATGACCATGTGTGAATCCAATACGTAGGCTTCTATGGGTGACAGCTTTGGAGAAAGGTAGATTGGGGCCTCGACATCGAATTCGCCCTTGACTATCTAAAAATCTGGTGCAACACTGCAGAGAAAGTTGTAGGTCTTCTTGTCTGTGAAATTGCCTAAGCGGAGGATTTGCCCGATTTCGCGGAACTAGGGTGACGCAGTGTGAGTATTGTGGACTGCTGTACCGAATGGAGGTGTGCGGAGTATTGATTTCTTACTTCAGCAGGTATGGCCTGATTGTATGGTCAGTTAGTTATTACTGTCTGAAGAAGTTTCAAGAGTGCAGCGGAAGGTAGGTGATATGTGGGTGGAGGAGGCACATACAGTGGCTCTGTCTGGAATGGAGATCACTAATCGAAAACTAACCGTGAAGTCATGGCTGGTTCACCCTGCACCGATCTTCAAGTGGTATACATAGGGGTGGAGAAATGGAAAAGTGAGGTATCGAGCTGAAACGGCCAAGGACTGAGTTGTCAGGTGAGTGATTGATCTGTGATAAATTATCCAACCAGACTAATAAATTATGTGCTTTGAGAGTTGTGGATGGAAGCTGGCAAATTGCAATGCCAAGGTCGGCACCGTGCTGAGCTTGTTGGAAAAATGACAGGGCTACGAGTAGCAACACGTGCGACGGATGAATAGCGGTAGATGTATGACCAGGAAGAAGGAGAATATGCGCGGACGTGCAAGAGATGTACCTACCTACATATTCTGTACGCTTGTGCCAACCAGACTTGTACGTGTATTTCTATCTCTCTGTGACGTTTTGTGACGTTTTGTGACGTGTGGAGGAACTCACTTGCTCGTTTCAACAACTCCAACAAAAAATGCTTAAAGCCCTTCTAGTCTGGTTGCACGTGATCCCTTCAACTATCAGCAGATATTGGTGACTGGTGTAAATTTTTCATTGGTGTGGCTTTCTGTCTTCTATCCATTATTCTGTTGATACCTCTGTAACCCCTTCCTACCCATAGGTTACTGTTTATGAAATTTGAGACTGACAGTAGGTGTTGATTTTATGGACGATTCCAAGTATAAGGATGCTGCTGAGTTTTAGCTTATTGTTGTGTAGCGCAGGTTTCATAATTGGGTCACATTTGGTAGACCGACTCATGTTAATCACGGGGAGCAAGACCAATATTGCACATTGGATAGGCCATCCAAATATTTTTTTTTTTTGAGTTGATACGGTACGAATTTCCATACCGTTTACAAACATTACCAAATAAATTAACTCTAGGCACAGGCACTAGAGTGTAAGCCATAAGCTAATTGAAATAAGCCGGTTTTGATTACATAATCCAAGCATAAAATGGTTTGGTTTCTATGTCATACGCAACATGCCTCAAACATCAGAAAAAAACTCAAGGATATTGATGCTGCAATTGAGACGGCAGCATGTTCCTATTTACTGGCTTCAGATGAGGCAGAAGAGGAAGACATAGAAGAACAGATCGAAGATGAGCATATTCAGGACCTCCTTGCAGTACAAGAAATTATTGCCGCCCCCAATCTTTCCCATGATACTAGTGCTGGTAGGCATGATATTGATGTACTTGATGCCTATATTTATGAATACCCTGAGACTGCGTTCCTTGCCTTATTCGCACGTATCGTGGGATATTCGTTATATTTTCGGTATGAAGTATGTATAACAAATACATTCGGACGTGACCCCCATATCTCCTGCAAACACGTTCAGGATGGTGAAGGTATTGTAGCGGAGATGTCCTTTCTTTTGTTGCCTTTGCATCCTTCCAAGCTTTCTTCATTTGCCCATTTTTCTCAGAGATTCTTTTTACCGCAATGTGGTCCTCATTTGCAGTTGTAATTTGCCTCTGAATAGTTGTCCAAGCTTTCAGTCTCATGCCAAGGTCCCAAGCCTGAAGGTCACGAGACTGGGCAGTACCAGTATGCGACTACCTCGAGATAACTGATGTTAACTCCACAGATACAACACACGAAAACACAATGGCCACTGTTAGTATCTCGCCACGTTTTCTGCATTGAGCCACATGCCTAACATGGTGATGCTGACTCGCTTCTCAGACACCCGGAACGGCCCGCTCCTGGGTGCACTCCCGCCGTGGGTCTACCTCCCTCAATCTCTCCAACATGTCCCTCTTCCCTCTGACCCCATCCTCCGTTCTCGACCTCGACGAAGCCTCCTTTCATCGTAACTCCGAACGCCATAGTAAACCCCCCGGCCCCAAACTCCGCAATGGGAGTTACATTCAACATAACTCTACCCCTACCACCCCTGGGATTCTCTCTCCCAATCCTTCAACGTACTTCACCCCTTTTTCCTCCTCAGCACATACTCAACGCAGTGGAAGCTCGACACCCAGAACTGCGAGATCAAGGAGGAATAGTAATCACAACCTAACCCTGTGTCAACATGAGAGCTATATCAGTGATTTACCAAAGAGTAAAAGTACAACGCAGCTATATGGCGACTCGCATGCGAGTAATGTCTGGATGCATAGGACTGGAGCAGCGTTGAGTAGTGAGACGAGGGAATTCAAAGGGCAGAGTTGGCTTGTCAGTCGAGCTAGTTCAACTAGCTTAGTTGACGATAACTGGGTTGGGGGAGAGGGAGATGATTGGCAGGCGAGAAGGGAACGGGGAAGAAGTAGAACTGGTGCGAGGAGTAGGGCAGGAAGTAGAAGTAGGGCTGTTAGCAGGGACTACTTGGGTCAGGGATACGCTTCAGAGGACGAGGGCGAAGATGGGGAATTAGAGGAAACCGATGATGAAGAGTATCTCTACCGGGAGAAAGGATATGGACTGGGAATGTGGGTGGATAGGATTATTGGTTGGTCGCTGTTCTCTGTGGACGAGGACGAGGACGAAGAGGAGTATCGTAAAGACCCCTACGGAGAAGGCAGGAAGAAGAGGAAAAAGCAGCCAACGCAGCCACAAGCGCTGTTCAAGGTGATACCAGTGGTGAACACTACAGCTGTTACAGCAGCAAGCACAAGTCAGCAGGAAGAAGAATTATGGGGAGATCCATCTTGGATGTTCTCCATTGCTGCTCAGGTCCTGTTCTAGCGCTTTAATCTTGCATCAGAATTCATTCCACGTAGTCATTGTCTTCAGTATCACAGCTCAGGCAGCATCTCATTTCTACCTTCATCTCCCTATAACCCTATCCCCATTCTGGATATATGTACAGAAAGCACCTGCATTCATACCACCATACATAAAATAAACTAGGCAGCGACAAAAGGAAATTAGGTGATAATAGTTCTGTCCTGTTTTTCGACGCCATAAGCAAACGATTCAGAAACCAGAAGCTCAAAAAACAGAACACAGAACACAGAACTATACTGAACAAGACAAGAAACAAGGCTCAAGAAAGCATGCACCAGTGAAAAAGAAAAATAAAAAAACCCCAAATAAAGTGAACCCAACCATACGAACCCCAAATAAGAAAACAATGCCGTTGAAAACAAGCAAAAAATGTTATGAAACACAATTCTGCGCTGAACGGCGATAAACACTAACACAAATAGCTTAGGAGGTATACCCTACAGTGAAATTCTTCACCGAGAATCAAAGACTCTGTTTAACACTACTTCCAGCTCTCATCCTTCCCGTTTCTTCTTAGAAATTCTTTAGATTGAGGCCTCCAGTGTGCATGGGGAAGCCCATTCCGAACCTTGGCCTTCCGTGCTCTTGTCCCCCTGGGAGTGAGGTCCTCATTTCCTGAGCTGCAGCTTGCATCCTCCCTCCAGAACGTTCGTTGTGCTTAGCAATTTTCGTATCCCATCCACCATATTGAAGCTGGACACCTGCACCTCTCTTAGCAGCCTCCTTGATGACCAAGACCCAGGCCTTCGAA
The DNA here is from genome assembly GCA_003788615.2 of Terfezia boudieri ATCC MYA-4762. Taxonomy (NCBI): domain Eukaryota; kingdom Fungi; phylum Ascomycota; class Pezizomycetes; order Pezizales; family Pezizaceae; genus Terfezia; species Terfezia boudieri. The sequence goes on along the minus strand of ML121529.1, from coordinate 604,740 downwards.
ATTTCCTCATATGCCGTTTGCTTGTGGTGGTTATGCATAGCCGTGCTCCAGCTTGGTAGGTTATGAATGATGTCGGTGGCTCCATCTAGAAAAGCCAGGCTGTTTGTTGCTTGCATTTCATTCGGTGGAAGGAAATGCGGGGTGTAATCAGAGAGAGCGTCAAGCAGTTCAACCAAAGCAGCCTTAACCCGATAATAAGAATAGTCGTTTTCAGGATTTCCACCATAGGGGAATGCAGCACGCATGTTGTTGTCATAGCTAGTGAGTTGTCCGAGGGCAGAAGAAACAGTAGGTCGTGGTACCATCGATAGGATCTCAGCCTCCATCTTGGGGTGTTTGGTACATAGTTCTCGAAGAATAGTCTTGAGGGTGTTGGCGTCCACCGTCTCTAGGACTCTATTCAAAGGTAGTGGTCGACCTGTGACTACATTACGCTGCCGTTTTGCCAGGGGCCTTATTTCCATCGAGGGCGAAGGAGCTGTGTTCATTTGTTCATCTGCATCGTGATCCTCAGGACTGCGTGATCTATACCCGCCCATAGAGGAATCCTCATCATTGTCTGCTTTTCGTTTCTTGCCCACTGTGGCGAGTTAGTATGTAAATGACAATAGTGTCGACCGTTCGACAGTGGCTTTTGGGGCGCACGTACCTATCCTTGGAGGGGACTGGCGATGAACAGAATGTTGAGAAGCATGCTGTGTGGGGAAGAGTAGTGGTTGGGGGTTCACGAGGGTACTCATGTTGATGATGGCAATTCAGATGTCAAAAGGTTGCTGGTTGTAGGAGCTGATTCCCTTTCTGACTGAGAATATTACTGAAGAGCAATCAGGAATTCAAGAAGATCCTATTATGCTATAGGGCAGGCTCGATGTGGTGAAAATGAATAAATGGTGGTTACAAGTGGAGTTATGATGGATTGTTGTTGTTGTTGATATGGGAACGAGGGAAATGGACAGGGAAGAAAAATGGTGAGGAGGAGAGCGAGGGAGTTTTAAAAGGCGAAGCAGATTAGAAGCCCATTAGTTTGCGTTGGCCTTAGGGGCGACGAGCGACTGCTAGAGTGCCATTAGGTATGCCAGTCAGCGGTTTGAGTGCCTTCCCTTTTCCCGCCCATCACAGTGCCCGCACGTTGAAGCTGAGACTTGACAGGTCCCTCGTTCGCTCTCAGTGTCCAGGCCTCTCTCAGCTTACCATTACCGTCTCTGCCTTCAACAACGGTAGACCGGTAAACTTTTCATTCACCCCTACGAAGTACGTACTGTAAAGTACAGATGTAGTCTCCATAGCAACCGCGATTGTGGCGAGCTAGACAGGTACTTTGGTATGTAAAAAGATTGGTGCAACACTCAAAAAGTTCAAGGGGGTTTATTGGTCATGGATACTTTCAGGAGACTCGGCTTGGACTATTATTGATTTGTTTTTAATGCTACTATGACTTTGGAAATATTTAACGCTACCGTGAAGCTACATTGGGCCCTAGTTACAGGGGCCCTGGGATAGGTAAGTTCCACGTCAGAATTTATCCCAAAATTTGTCTGGAGAACCAATATCATAAACTCACTCATCTCATTCATACATACAACATACATATACATAAATGGTGCTCCAACGAGAGAGGAATGATAGGGGGTGTCACGCTTCTGCATGGGACTTGGCAACTTCCAACGCGTCACTCCTATTCTTTTTATTTCAAGTTTTATTCTCTGTAACTATGGAACTTTGTTGTCAAGCGAAAATTTATCAACAGACCCATTATTAGCCACTCACTGCCAATAACCAGCGTTCTGTATGCAATAGTTGTGGACAGGACCAAGATGTATCTCTATCATGCGGTTATCGCAATTTTGAATCAATTGAATCATGTATTTTCCTTTCTAGAAGTTATGGTTTATTCATGTAATCAGTCAGGACCATAGCGTAGCTTCATCACATAACTTTAAAACAAATCAAATCACCAGTCGTCTACTTGAGAATCCCAAGCTGGTTCTGTAATCTCCGTTGTCACTCGTTTACATGTACGTCAGCTGCGGTATCGTTGTCTTGGTAATCATATACCGAAATCACACTACCGGTACAAATAGTTAGTCCCATGAAGTGCCAACCAGTCTACGTGATTTCGACAGGCTCTCTTTTCAGTCACCTAGTAGAGCCACCACACTTCATGTTCCATTTCATGAGAATTGGCTTGTCGCAATACGAGTGGGAATTGTTCAATCAGAGCTACCTCAATAGAAGCCAAACTAATATAAAGAAGTAGGATCAATGCACGATCTTCGTCCCTGTAGCAAATCGCCACTTGCATGTCTGCCTCACATCGGATAAGTACCAACTGATCGTCTTCTCATCGGATCCGATCGTACCTATTGTTTTACATGATAAAGTTGCGGAACGAGAAAAAAAAGGTAATTTTTCACGTTCTTTCAGTCTCCTTCACCGTACATCCTCTTTCCTTTTCATACCATTTTGGCTGACGCGCTTTCCAGGAGGGAAGGTCACGGACACGACTTAGTTAGGAGGATAAGTGGAGCAAGTTCACAACTTGAGCTGCTGAAGTAGAAGTCCTCATCCAATCATGAAAAGTTCTGCGGGGTTGATGTCGGCAGTTCTATTTCATCTGAAGTGAGGTATCCATAGGTAATCCTTGATCGATGTATCTGCTTCCTACTTTCATTGCTCTTGCCTCAATCAAGCTGACCATGTCATGCCAGAGTCGGACGTCCCAATTTTTAGTCTTTTCATATATCTCCTTATATTAGCAACCAATTTTGAGACTCCGGTTGCTTCCTGGGCAACAAAACAACTCGGAACACAACCTACTGTCGTGAACTAGGAAAAATATAATTTTCTCTGCTTTAGATCCTATATTTGCGTTCAGTTATAGTATGAATACTTGGCATGGTATTCACGCATATTTACGAACCACCGGCTCAACTATTAGATGTCTTACTTTCTCTCCTGTTCCAATATACCAGATATCGCGACATCTCAATCGGCGGATATTAGGCCTTCCATAACTATGGAATTCATCATATATCAACCCTTCCCTCGACCCTCAACCCTTCAACCCTTAACATCTTAATTCACCAGGTACATCAGCGGCCACACTTTGATGCTGCCAATGTGCAACGACTTATTTGGCCAGGCAACTCACCTGATCTCAATATGATTGAGGTTTGCTGGGCATATCTCAAGCGCATAACCACGAAAAAGCATATACCCCCCAATCCTCTAATACCCCCAATCCCCTATTATGCCACCAATCCCCTAACAACCCCCCAAATCCCCTAACACTGCAAAAATGTTGTGACAACTGCAATAGGGACCCCTCACTTGCAAGCATGGAAGAATGAATGGCGTGATCTTGAGCAATGGAGGATTCAGCGTTGGATTAAACGCATTCCCTTATTCAAGAGGTCATCAGACTTAAGGGCGGAAATGAATACTCTGAGGGACATCCCCCTGTATTTGCAATTCGCCGTGAGCGGCCGCTCCGTATTAGAGATATTAACCAGATTCACAAGAATGTATGGTTGCTCCTCTAATGCGCTACTGCTAGATTGCCAGCCAAGTATGTTGCGCATCTTAAGTCTTGGTTGGCATTCAGGAATGATATGGAGGATCTTAACATTGATGAATGGAGGTATATGCCAGAGACTGACCAAATTGTCAGTGTTGATCCAATCGATATCGCGATCTCAGCTGGTCCTAAAGCCCCCCCCAAAAAAGACCTCCAAAGATGGTGCTCAAAGTGCGAGAGACCTCCGTCATACAAGATGCACTTCATGCCACTATTAACACGAGGTGTGATGGGTATGTGTGAGTGGGAGAGCGAGGGACGCGGGAAATTACTGTCTGGTTGGCACCAGACTAGGAAATATGAATCATGACTAGTGAGAATATGCCAAGTAGTAATGCATGCATATGCAACTTTCCCAATTAAGAAGGGGAAAGGACTTTTGTTCTGCGCCTCTGGCACGCCTCCGTACAAGGCCCGAGTTTCAAATTGAATTCAGCTATATACAAGAGACAATCTGAACTTGCCTCCTCTGCTACTAATATTTAGTATACCGTCCATTTGTCTTAATAACAGCTTCCACTCTACGCGGCATAGATTGGTATAGATACTTAAAAACCGATGCCGGAATCTCTCATTCCAAATATCCTCCAAACACGCTGCTAATCTGAGAGCAGTAACTATTAGCTATGTACTATAATAGTTGTAGGTGACCTCCGCTTCACCTCTTCTGGTCCACCAAAAGTTTGTAAATATATGGACACTTCTGATAAAGACGACGCTTGAGCTCAACCCATACATGCTCAATGGGGATTGAGGCCTGGTGAATATGGAGGATGGTCTGTAACATCAAACCCATATTTTTCGAGGAATGCAACTATTTGCTTAGCTATGAATGGGAGAATTGAAATACCTGTATCTAAAATTCCTTCCGCATACATTTCTTCCCCCCACTTTTGCACACAATACGCTCCATTGGTTATCATGTTAAGCACTCCTGCCATGTCTTACTTGTCGGCCATATTGCACATATGTAGCTATTATACAGCAGAGCCTGCATCTCGCGGCCTGCTTCATGCATCCCGGATACTTTGTGAATGGCACTGTATATAAGGATATTTATGCCTACATATAAGTATGTGCACATACTGTACCCTTTTTCAATTCTTTACAGGTTCCCTTAAAGTTCACAGTAGTCATATTTTATTATTTTTGCCCGCAGGTACTCTGTACTGTGCTTCTGGATATTATGTATCAACAATAATGCTAGGTAGGAGAACTAGACATTCAGGAGCGTTGACGAATTGTAAGTTGTTTTGATGACAACTAATACTAATGGCATAGAACTATACATGCACAAAAAAGGCTTAGCACCTATGCACACCTAGGTATATATATCATATATGTACGATAGCAATTTGATACATTCGTGAGGCTCAGGTCTATTGTGTCCAGTCCTTCACCATATGAATTGGGGATACCTGATATTGGAGGCACTGTTTGACTGTAGCGACAGCTTACTCGTGGAAGTGACACTTTGGTCTTGTTGTTTAATGCTTTCTATTATATTGCAAGGAAGCCACATTTAATCGTTACTCCGGCTGCAGTCAGGACTACAGTGTAGTTTAGTAGACTGGTTGGCACTAGTTTAGGTTGCTTGCGATTTCCAATTCAGGAAAACTCGACACATCCGCCGAAAAGTTTGTTCATCAGGTGACTTTGTTTTGTTGGCCCCAGGAGATCTAACTTACTACCCTATAATGTCAATATCTGATAGAATATGAAAACCAAGGAAGACGATATGTCATTTTAGAGTGGACAAGAATAGAGAGAGACTACTCGAGATGAGAGAATGCCCTTTGAGACAATTGGAATGTTGAAATGCGCCTGGGAGAATATCTTGCCATCTTCATTAGAGTCATTGATTCATGGTGAATGCAATTGCGTTCGTAGGTTCGAATCCTGCCTCCCTCAAAGCTTTTCTAACAGCCAAGGAGCACGGGTTTGTCCTCACGGAGGTTTCCTGTGCTTAGTCATTGAAGTTCATTGAGCCCAAATGGGCCTTGGTAGTGGTGGACAGGGGATTAGGGTGGCCTGTTGTTCCGTGGGCAAGTGTGGAGGCATACCAAGTCTTCTAAAGATGCGGTAAACGGGGCCGTCTCATAGCCTAAGGCTCCATAGACGTACAGACTTCCAAAAAAAAAAAAAAAAAAAAAATTAACTCAAGTTCGCCAGACTCATTTTGCCCATACAAATTTGCACCGTAGCAACGACTCTGATTTTAGCTGTGTTATCCTTACGTAGTGTGACGCAAGCCAACTAAAGTAACACCTCTTAACGCCGAAAAATTACGCCGAAATTATAATAGCCCAACTGCATCCCAACTGGCCTTTCTGCAAAAGAGCATACCAGAACATATTCCACATATGTCCAGGAACGTTGAAGAATTGCATGCCATTCCAGCAGCAGAAGAGGTTTTAAGAGATATGCCCACGGAACAGCAACATGGTGGGGTTGGACAGCAGCAGCAACATAATGGCTCTATGGATTTGACTGGTGCACCATCCGTAGAATTATTGCGCAGTTTATACCTCGGTACGACAAACCCTTCCATCAGCGGTCGTATTGGTGAACGCCGTGGTAGCACTTCTATTACATTCACAACGGTCCCAATTGAGTTTCCGCCAGTTACAAGGCTTGATCCCTTCAACAAGAAGCGGATATTGGTGACTGGTGTAAGTTTTTCATTGGTTTTCCCCGTGTGGCTTTCCGCCTTCTATCCACTATTCTGTTCATACCTTTGTAACCTTTCCTGCCTATAGATACCCATAGGTTTCTGTTTATGAATTCTGAGATTGACATGTTAATTTATTGATGATTCTAAGTATATGGTTGCTTCTGTTGAGTTTTTGCTTATTGTTGTGTAGGGCGCAGGTTTCGTTGGGTCACATTTGGTAGACCGACTCATGTTAATGGGTCATGATGTGATATGTGTCGATAACTACTTCACGGGGAGCAAGACCAATATTGCACATTGGATAGGCCATCCAAATTTTGAGTTGATACGGTACGAATTTCCATACCGTTTACAAACAATTACCAAATAAAAGAGCTACCCTGGTGAACCATGCTTACACCTGGGTATTGTGTTATTTATACCTTCATAGGCACGATGTAGTGGACCCAATTATGCTTGAGGTGGACCAGGTTTACCATCTTGCTTGCCCTGCAAGCCCAGTACACTATCAATCCAACCCAGTGAAGACACTGAAAACCGGGTTCTTCGGAACGTGAGCGATCCCCACCCCCACCTTTTGAGTTCTAATCAATCCCCCTTCAACTGACGCTGCCCTTTGCTCCTCTCAGGTACAATATGCTTGGGCTCTCGAAGCGGGTGAAAGCACGTTTCCTGTTAGCTAGTACATCTGGTAAGGGCATACAATTGTGAAAGTTGAGTCTCAAGCCTGACGATAACAGAGGTTTACGGCTCACCTGAGGAACATCCACAAAGAGAGGGCTATTGGGGTCATGTAAATTGCATTGGACCAAGGGCATGCTATGATGAAGGAAAGAGGGTTGCCGAGGCCCTTGCGTATAGTTATGCTAGGCAAGATGGCGTTGATATACGAGTTGCACGGATATTCAACACATTTGGTAAGGATTTAAGTATATAACATTTTGTGTCAAGACTCTGACATGCCATAGGGCCCCGGATGAATTGGAATGACGGCCGAGTTGTTTCAAACTTCATACTTCAGGCGCTCCGAGGAGAGGACTTAACTATATATGGTGACGGGGCAGCAACTCGGTCCTTCCAATATGTTCATGATTTGGTTGATGGGCTGATCAAACTCATGGCGAGTGATTGCACGGAGCCGGTCAATTTGGGGACACCACAAGAATACACAATTGAGGAATTTGCAAGATTATCTATTGACTTGGTGAGCGAGGTTAGAGCGGGAAAGGAAACTACAAAATCCAAGATAATACACCTTCCACCTGTCACAGACGACCCACCGAAACGGAGACCAGATATTACCAGGGCAAAGGAGCGACTTGGGTGGGAACCGAAGTGGAAAGTTCGAGAAGGAATGCTGGAAACAAGTGAGTCTCACAACAAAACCAATCTTCCTACTTTTGCGATACACAGGCTGTACTGACGACCTCATTTGCAGTTGTATACTTTTTACAAACATTACAACCATAATGGCCGGTATCACATAATGGCTAATAGCAGTTACTAACTGGGGTTACGTTAATTGATTGGGTTCGTAATTTATAATATCACCCTTGGGAATTGAAAGAAATGGCGCTATAAACCCAAGAATTTGTTTGCTTTATGCCACGATTAAAACGGCGCTTGGCACTAATTTTGCCTCCTTGAGTGTCATTCCAAAATCTGAACTGCCATAAGTCTTCTTTGGGAAAGTAGTCGTAAATGTAGAAGGCCTCATGCCACGCTCTTCTTCTATGGCAGATGCAACCTCAAACAAAGTTGTTTCCGCTGGGAACGATTTCACCAGAGGCGTTCCAGACGGAAGGCGAAGCTGTAACCGTGCTTCTGTATAAGAGGACACAGGTCTTGGTTGTGAGGCCAGTGCTGCTGAGGGTGCAGCTGCAGTTGCTTCAATTGACCTTCCTTCCCTGACGGCCTTTTCTGCCTCCACCTTGAGCCTACGTGCTTCTTGATCAGCTTTGATCTGGGCGCGGATCTTCTCTTTTGCGATTGCGTCTTCTTGCTTCTCGCGTCTACGTTTCTCGGCTTCCTTTAATTGTTCACGTTTGCGGAGCTCTTCTTTGATGCGGTCGGATTCGGCGTCGTTCTTGCGGCGAATGGCTTCATTGGCGCGCTGTGTCTTTTGGTCCACGATGGCTTGGGTTGCTCGCTTCTCGGCCAATCTGAATTCCGGAATTAGCTTGCTAGCAAGTACCAGCACAGAAGGGGTTTAGCACTTTTTCCGGAGCATCTCCAAATGTGCAGCCTTCTCCTCTTCGGTCATAGGTTTGGCCTCTTCTGTTGACTCCTCGAAATTATCATGTCCCCTGCAGAACCCCGTCAGTTTTACGCTCCATCTCCTTTCTGGGTTATTGATGGTACATACGTCCTACTAGCATGGAACTCGGCCTTTGGCTTTGTGTTGAACAGCTTTCCACAATCCGAGCACTTAAGACTCTTTGCTTCTGGGCCCACTGCAGAGCGCCCATCACCCTCACCTTGCTCCCCAAACGGATCTTCTTCATCTGGTGGCCCTGTAGCTGCATGAGTAGCAGCTTCTCCAGACTGATCGCCTTCCTTAGCTTCTAGCTCTTCGATAGAAATATCTTCATTGTCACCAAGCCAGGTAATAGCGTCATTGAAGCCTTTAGTCTTTTTGAGAGCGAGGGCCACTCGGCGGGGTTCGAAGCCCATCTCAATGAGGTTCTCGTAGTCTCCCATTTAAGTATTCCAATATGCGGTGATGGAGAAAATCTAAGATAGGTTTGGGGTATGCTGTGGTAGTAAAATGATTCTGGTAGACGGCTGGGTTGTAGAACGGCAGCTCTTGGGTGCAACAATGGGGTATGTTTCAATACGTGGGATGTGGGGGAAGCTTCTCCCATGTCAGCCAAGACTCATCTGTCGCATGCGCTCACGGGGCTGGCTCTCATCGTTAGGAGAAACGTTTGTTGGGGGTAACATAGGAATGGAGCACGTACATGTACATATCCTGTATTTTACATACATAAATACTTGGTTGCTTGGGCAAGACTGTAGATCACGTTGATTTGTAATTCACCAAACCGGTGGTGGTCACGAGCAACGTCAACTTCAAGCGCGGTAAACTTGAGCAACCTACATCGAGCCCAGGTCGCTTGGCCCAATCTCTTGATCGTACTAAAGCTTGAACCACCTCCCCGTCTTGCACCCCCTCCGCACTCCCTGAAATCTTTCCAAACAAAACAAAATCACTGCAAAACGAACCTCACTCTTTTCCGGTAATCCGCAGGAACCGACGCAGCCGACATACGTATATTCCCGCCATTTACACACGATGCATATTGCTCTTGAGCCGTCCGAGCTTGGTTTCCGCCGTGAGTGTTGCACCTACATGGTCTCGAGATAGTTGACAGTTCGACCAACTCCGGCAGCTGTGGAAACATTTCAGCTGGGAGTCGTGCGCTGACAAGGAATGCGCAACTTGCAGGACCGTTTACTCAGGAGGTAACCCAGTCTCTGACCATCAAAAATACCCACTATGAGCCAGTCGCTTTCAAGGTTCGTTCCGCCCCTTTACGTCCGTGTGTCTTGTGCATCATTACCATAGGGGTTGTAGCTGATGGGAAACGACAGGTTAAAACGACAGCACCAAAACAGTACGCAACTTTCATAAAGCCAATGTTTCGATAGTTACTAAAGATGGTGATGCAGGTACTGCGTGCGACCAAACTCAGGACGGATAGAGGCTGGGCAGTCAGTGACCGTCAAAGGTATGGCACATCGATATTCTGTCAATGGAGATATCTGCTGACCATTCACGGCAGTTTTGTTGCAGGCAATGAAGGAGGATCCACCCGCAGATTTCAGATGTCGAGACAAGTTCCTGGTCCAGTCTGTGGCGATTACCGCCGATAAAGAGTCGCAGAATGCTGCTGACATTGTATGGTTCATCATACCTCCAGCAAACACAAGCTCCTTACTAACAAGTATAATCTCACTTTTCTAGTGGGCTTATGTCGACAAAAACGACAAGGGGGCTATCGAAGAGAGGAAAATCCGAGTAGTATTCCTACCTGTTGAGGGTGAATCCAATGGCCTCAGTGCAGTGGTAAATCCAGCCCTTTCTCATCATCCTGGGATCTTGTCACTGATATATTCCATCTAGCCTACATCCCAACCCCCGTCCTATCAAGAAGCTAACTCTACCACCCGACCCGCCCCCGCCGGCCCAGTCTCTAAATCAGAATCCAAACCAGATGACTACGTATCCCGAGCCGAAACAGCCTCCCATCTCACCACGCCATCCACCAGTCCACCAAATAGTGACCTCACCGCTCAGTTAGCAGAAGCTAGGCAACAACTTGCGAAGCTACGGAAGCAATTGGCTGACCAGGAAGCCAGAGGACTTCGCCAGAGGAATGTTTCGTCATCCGATGAGAAGGCAGCTGGTGGTGGTCAATTTGCTGTGCAAATGGGTATGCAGGCAGCTCCTGATGGCGTGCCTGTCAAGATAGTGGCTGTGTTGTGTCTTGTGTCGTTCTTGCTTGCTTTACTATTCTAGTGGGCAGAGTCTGCTGTGGAAAGGATTGTCAACCGATTGCAGATGTAAGAATATATTATGGCCCTCTTGTGATTAGGGCTGATGGAATAGAACTGGACGGGTTTTTTTTTGGAGGACGCATATACGTGCAACAGCTTCTTTATCAAGGGTCAAAGGATATGCATTCATCGAGGGAGGACTAATATTGATCCGGTTCTTTTTCTCTTATATCCATCTATCATCGCCCCTTAGTCCCTTTGTCCCTTTTGTCACACACCCATCTCTTGCCCTTCGTTTTTATTTGTACTCCCGCCGGCGTATTGTGTTCAGAAACGTTGACCTCTTTTCTTCTTTCTGTTTATTCGTATCGTATTTTCTTTGCCAGGCAAATAAATTCCTCGCGAAATATTACATCTATGACAAGGGGAAATACTCCACCGGTCACGTGCATTAACTAAGAAACATCTAATTAAAATTACTGTACAGCGTAACGCAGATTAACTTTGTGTTTAACCCAAACTGGCATTTACATGGCAAATTTGAGATCACAGCAGAAACAGATATCCAATCCGGCATTGCACCATAATCTCATGAATATTTCTTAACCTCGTCATTGTCTAACTCATCTCTGGTCCAAGCGGCCGTAACCTTCTTCGACTGGTCTCTCTTGACTCGGCTCCACAAAGACAAGTCAGTATTCCAGATGAATTCCCAGATAACCCATGACCAGGATGTATGGGTAGGTAGTGGCTCATAAAACTCCTTTGCAATCTTGGTGAGTTTAGGTAGCCTTGTCCATGGAATAGCGGGGAAGTCGTGGTGCTCATTGTGGTACCCGACATTGTAGGTGACAAGGTTAAGAATACCATAATATGAGTAAGTTTCTGCGGCCAGTATATTGGAGTCATTGGGCTTAGGCTTGGGCTTAGAAGTAAGCTGATTCTCGAAAATGTACTGTTGGTTGGAGTTAGCGTATGCATCCGTGGGTAAGTAAGGGATACATACGTGCTCGGCAATGAAGTGTCCCGCGCAAGGGTGCAAAGACCCGGCAAGGAAACTGCTCATAAGGAGATACCATAGGGAGTTGGCCCCGGAAAACTTGACGAGGAAGATATCGAAGATAACTTGGGCAGCAACGTTCAAGAGGTGGATCTTGGTGAATGGAATCTGATAGACCATCATAGGACGGAGTGCGTAGAAGAATATCTGGAACGTGGCGAAGAAGGTTTTGCCAAGGACAGAATCCAAAAAAATGGCTTCATATTTGGTGGGTAGGTCAGTGTCGAGACCGTCGACTCCGAGTGCTTTGTGATGGGTGAGATGATACGGCTACATGTAACATCGTTAGCTATGACACCGGCCAGGCGAGGAATTGACATACCCTGAATGAAGCACTGTACGGAATCCCAATTGGCAAATTTGCAAATATAGCAAGCAATCGATTTGCCACTGGCGACCTGAACGCGAGATTATGGGAGATTTCATGAATGGAGAGGAAGAGATTCTGGTTTGCTGTGGCCCCAACAACATATGCTGTCAAAAGGAACTGCCATGAGAATATAGGGGTGTCCCGAAGCAGGTACGCTGCGGTCACTTGGATTGACACTACAAAAAGCACGATACATTTTGTCAAAGGTTCGTAGCCACAAAGTTTCGTTACTTCTGGGTGAGCCTTGATAATCTGATGCCTTCGGGTGCGATGTGGTTCCTCCTGATATGTCTAAGCACCACACATGTCAGCAAACATCTCGAGCGGACGACTCTGTATACCTACCCAAACCCAATCGTTCGTATTCTTCGAAGCTGGTGGCTCCACGGGGAAGGGGGCTTTCGCCCCTGAAATTGTAGCTGTCTTCGACATCTGTAACAAGCGTGTAAGATAAGTCACACGATGTCACAGAGACGGGCAAGATATAAAGAGCGTGGGGGGAGGTCGAGAACAGTAAAAAAAAAAGGAGTGAAGCTACATAGATCGTGGGAAGCTCAATTCATTAGCTCCCTTTTGCTGAAAGCTGAGTGGGGCTAGACTACAGAGAGCAGCGATCGCCTTGCAACCACAAGTACAATAAACACACCCGCTAAAATATACAAGGACACGATAAATCAATTTTCCTGTGCATTCGGCTTTTTGTCACACTTCAATACCCAATACCCAGCATTCTAGTAATCATCACCTCGGCTGACCACTTCTTTACACGTCGGACGTAATAAAATTGTCTGTAGTAACACTGCATTAGGTTCGTTCGAGCGTAAGGACAAGGTACAACTTACATGCTCGTACTGTGCTGTATATGAGCCCTTAGAATCGCATAAAGGAGGGTAACTCTCAACAATGCCACTAGAGACAAGATTGTTCAACTGTTCACGATTAAACCTCATATTCTAGTTAGACTGTACATGAAAGACATCTTTGGAAACTCACCCCCAGAAGATACTTCTCCTGACCAATCCTGTCGAGATACCTCCTACAGAACGGAAGCGTACCAAAATTCTTGTTGATCACGTTGAGTAGGTTCTTTGCGGACGATAAGCGAAGGTCGACATGTTTTACATCTGCAATTCTGGCGTAATGTGATACTTCCGTCTGCGGTAGAGATAAGAATGTCTCCAAGCCAATCTAGAATACTTGGTATACGTACATCATCCCTCACAACACCCTTCCCTGTACTTCCAAAAGTCTCTATAGCAAATACCTCACCCTCTTCCATCTTTGTAGTTTGGTCGCCTCCCTTTACTATGGGAACGCTCTTGGTGCCATGAATTTGGAATTGGTTGATATTGTGGCCGTTCAAGTTGCGGATAGGCTTCACTTGATGTGTCTTTCCACCAATTTCGACTTCATAGCTCTCTATAACTTCCTGAATGGCCGCTCCGATATCACACATGTGTACATCAATCCCCGCCTCCTAAATACCTGTCAGGACTTTTATTTTCTTTGGGACCGTTTAGAAGAATACCGACCCTAACACCTGTGTTGGTGGCATCCTTCACAGCAGCAAGGAGATTGTCGTAGACGGGGTCGAAGCTCATTGTAAATGCACTGTCGACGATATATCCATTGACATGGACCCCAAAGTCCACCTTCATAACGTCCTGTTGTTGTAGAACGACTTTGTTTCCGGCATTCGGCGTGTAGTGGGCAGCGCAATGATTTAAACTGACACCAGTAGGGAATCCCATACCAGCAATAAGCGAGTCTCCTTCTATCAAGCCATCGTGTCCCGTCAATCGTCGGACGGAATCCTCAATTCCCTCACAAATCTCCGTCAAGCTCATTCCCGGCTTGATGTGCTTCTGCGCCCATTGCCTGACTTGCCTATGCACCTCAGACCCATGACGGAAGTCGTTCCACCTGTCGTTGTTCATACGATCCAAATGCCGCTTCTCCTCTGAAGTTGTTCGATTGAGGGTGTCGTTCTTATACTCGACCTCTTCACCAGCTGGGTAGGCTTTATTGGGGAAAAGAGTTGAGATTGGAACACTTGGTGGTGAGGTCTGTTGGGTTACTGGTCCTCCTCCTCCGGCAGCACCAGCCTTCTTCTTCTTCTTTGGCTTCTTCTTCTTCTTCTTTTTGGCAGCTAGGGTATCGGTGTCAGAATCTGTTCCAGGAATTATATTTAGGCAGTCATGCGGACCTGTCGCGTCTCCACTGGCTCCAGTTTCAACTACTTCATCATCCGAACCCTCGTCGATATCATCACAAGGCTTTGGGATCTCTTCCCCATTCGCTGCATAAATCATGGTTAATAAATTCTTATATAGGACTGGAGAGTTGAGGGGAACTATGAATGAATCTGGTGATAACTGTCAAACTCACCTACTGGCTTCTTTCCCAAACAAGCGGTAGCAGCCTCTGTCGAAGACATTTTTTGGGGGCAGGGGCAGCACAATTCCTCGTTGCTGATGAAGGGGCTGCTGAACGCGGGGGCTTTTGGGATGTCGATTAGTCAGTGGATGACTACCTACAGTCAGAATGACATCAGGCAGAGTGCCCCGCTACACTTGAAACAAAACCCTGCACTCCGCTTTTGATTTTACAAACGGATTGAGGCTTTGGGCAATGGTGCGGGAATGCTATTTCACTGGCCCCTCACTCGACAGCTACATCATGCTTTTCAAATAAGCTGTGGTCGTTTGCTCGTCGCCCCATCCCTTCACTCTTACTCCATGTTTCATTCGTCAGCATTCCGAGCTACTGAAAAATCCACGCACTATGATACACTCAACCTCCCTAATAACGCGACAGCGGCTGAAATAAAAAGGTTAAACTCCTCTACTGATATAACTACCTCAATTACAAGAAGTTAACATCGAGGTCAGACGTTACTATGAGCTTAGCAAAGCTCATCATCCAGACCGAAATCCCAAGGACCCTGGCGCAGCCGGACGATTTGCGCTGATCAGTGATGCTTATGCCGTTATTGGCAATACAGTAAAACGTGAAAAATACGATAGAGATCTAGCTCGGTCCCATGATATCAGGCACCAGCGGCCGAGTGGCCCAGCGGGAGGAAGACCAGCCAGTGGGTTGAGCAGACGCCGGACTCAGTTCCATGGACCTCCTCCCTCCTTTTTCAGGAACGGCGGTTTGGGGAGGGCTACGCGCGCAAGCCAAGCTAGGACGGCAGGTGGTGTAGGTGGATTTGGGATTGGTGGAGCACAAAGCGGACGAAATGACGATGTCCCTCATTTTGATTTCGAGCGACATAGGGCCCAGCAAGAACGCCGGCGGCGGCCAATGACGCAACAGGAGTTCGACTTTGCTACGAGCGGAATCATTGTGCCTATGCTAGGAATTGCAAGTTTGCTTATTGTTGCTATCGCAATAGCGTCGCGGGATTCAAAGCCAGTGGAAGCGAGGAAGCATAGCAGTGACACAACGCAATAGAAACTTATATGTTTGGTCGCGGTCTTTCATATCTCCTCAGAGGAACGAGAGTTCGAAGATCTAGATTGAATGGTGTTATACTCTACAATGCAAAAGCCAAAAACTACAAATGGACGTGAACTTCCAGCCAGATATTCCAACCCTCTTGCACCATAACTATTTCACATTATGATTTAACCCTCCAAAGTGAAAGACAAGCCGACCTAGGACATGTCAGCCATTGCTTACTACTAGTAAATTACTACGGTAACAAACCTTGTGCGCAGACTCATTCAGCCTCTGGGTGTCAATGGAGGCACCGAGGCCGAGAGTAACTCCAGGTCTAAGGAGCTGGTTGTAGGCAAGGGCAGCAATACCCTGGTTGTTGATCTTGGCCTATATTTGAATTAGCACCGACCCTTTACCCTCTACATACCACCATAGATCTTACCTTAACGAAGGCAGCAGAGTCGAGCTTGTACTTGGTCGCAATCTCAAGAGATGGCTGGCCAGAGCCTTTAGCATCCCAAGAGGCCTTAGCACCGGCCTCAACCAAAGCATTGACCCTGTGGTAGTACGAGGCGGAGAAAACGCTCAAGTTGTTGGTCGCGGTGATGGCAGCAGTGTATTCTGGGATGGAGTACCCAACAGCGGCGGAGTAGCGGGTAATGCGCCCATCGTTGACGTCATATCCAACTTCGGCGCCAGCAAGGAAACCATCATGCCCAACAACTGCATCACCATTGAAGGAGGGTCCCTTGAGAAGATCAAAGAACGCACGGGCGTGGAAGAGGGGTTGCTTGAAGTGAAGGTTGAGCTTAGCACCCTTAGACTTGGATGCAGGGAGGAATTGAGTGAGAATCTCAGCCTTGACTCCATTGGCAAGGGTGTTGTCAAGCTCGATCTTGGTGTCAAGAGCGTTGGACGTGGTCCAAGCCTGGGTGAGAGTCAAACCTAGCCAAGAGTGCTTCAGTATATTCTGTCATCCGACCAACAGTTTCTATGATCGGAGGTTCAAAACTCACCAGTTGGCTTGTCGGTGTACTTGGCCTCAATCTATATTACAGTATATTAGTAGAGTGTCAGAAATATAGTCAACAAAGTATACATACGCTGCCAGCAATGGCACCCTGCTTATGGTCCGACTTTCCCTTCACAGTGAATTGGACACCATTGGGAGCCTTGGACTTGACCTCAAGGTTGGCTGTTGAATATTGTCAACGGTAAGTTTCTAGCCCCAGGATGGATCTGACCAACCAGAGGCGGTGTGGTAGAAATCTTTGCCCAAAAGCTGTATTGAGGAGTTAGTATTACGGTTTTGATGCAGGAACACATAGAGGCTCTTACATCATTGGCAGGCTTAGCGATGTCAGAAAATGGGACAGGAGCCATTGCGGAATACGAGGGTATCTGTTGGGAGTGAGCGTAGGGGAACGAGCAGTAGAGTGGGTACTGGTAGTTAAATGGGACTGACTGTTTTAAGTGGTGGGAGCAGGATTTTTTCGGGTAAGGGTATTACAGGAATGAGTACAGGGGGAAGCGGAGTAGTGGAAGTTGAGGACAAGAAAGCGTAATGTTCCGCGCCAACGGATGTTCCTGGCGGCTGCTACGGTGTGGGGGAGAGGGGAAAGGCCAGCTGCAGGGTTTAGGGTTCGCCGAAGGAGATCTACACCCGGCGTCATGTGTACTGTAATAAACCTCTCCGCAATACTAGCAGGAATTTGTCTTCTCAAGAGGGTTGTATACAAGTGTACCACGAATGTCCAGATCCAGAATTCAGGAGATGCTAGAAGAAGGCATTAGGTAGGCTTGTCTCCAAGATGGCCCAGGTAGGGTAGTCTAGAGGAACTTAATGGAGATCGTACATGCACTCATGACATGATGTACACAAATCGCAGAATACAGGATGTTTCAAGCTCACCACCGCCAGCAATCTAGGCATAAGAAAAAATTGGAACAAATCTAAGGAAAGCTCTTTACAGAACCGACACCGAACAAAGTAGTGCATGATATATTTTTACATCCCCCACAGCTTCCTAACCCTTCCCCTGAAGCTCAGTCTGCTGAGTTCGCATGAAAAATCAAGTAAGCATCCCATGGACCTATAAGTACTAGTATATACAAGGAAGCATAGAATTACAAAAGTACAGATAATTGGAATTATGTTCATCCAACCCAAGCATAAGCTAACAGCCCAAAAAGCCACGCAGTGTTCCCATAACAAAGAAAGTACAACTCATCCGCCTAGAAGTTGGCAGAGGGGTTGACGGTTCCTGGTGGTTTGTGATATTGGTCGAGAGTTGCTTTGAAAGCGTCTTGTTGCCGCATGGGATTTGTGGAGCTGGGTGAACCTCGAATATCATCATCAAAACCGGCGCCAGACTTCTTCCTCCTCAGCCGGAATCCTACAATGAGCAGTGCACCAATTATGACGGCTCCTCCAACTCCTACTACAACTCCAATGATCGTATTCCTAGTACTTATAGAAATACCACCACCACCATTATTCCCACTATCCTTAGGAGATTGACTGAGCCCCGTTGAGGTCTCGACCGTTGTCTGGGTCTCGGAGGTGTAAATGGTGGACATGGAGAGTGTTCCACTGATGGTAAGTGTCACAGTCGCAACCTCTCTCGTTTTTGTAGTAATGCGAGTTGTGATGCGAGTTGTTGTGCCTGGTTGTTCAGTAGTTCTTTCAGCCGTAATAGTTTCTGTTGTGGTTGGCGTCTCAGTGGTGATTGGAATGGTCGTTGTCGAAGGAGTTTGGGGTTCCGTAGTTGTTGTCTTTTCGTCTGATGGGGTAACTATGGTAGTAGATGTGGTAGTTGGCGTTGTCACTGGCGGACTTGTGGTTGTCGTGCTTCTTGTTGCCGTATCATTGTTTTCTTGTCTCTTTTCCAACACAAAGTCCACAATCTCGCCCACAACATTGAAAGCAGATACTTTAGAGAAGCACAACAAAAATGCCGTGATCAAGAGAATGACAAATCGTCCATTCATCGCGAAGCGTTTCCTGTGCGCACACGTACAGATGTTGACCACACTGAAACCGTAATCGCAAGCTGAGAGGAAACTAAGGGCTGAGGGTATATGGCCTAGTTGATTTATTTGCCAGAGACGAAATGAGATAGAATTTATAATTCAGGGAATAGGCGCAAGCGACGTAGTCTAAGGATGGCTAGGCTGTGTTAATAAATGCTGGGGTTATATCTGGGCCGAAAGGGGTTGGTGCTTTCTGCAGCAGGTCAGGCGATGGAAAAGAGCGAGAAATGAGATTGAGGAGGAGGTAAAAGAGAGTGTTGGACTTGTGGAATATACTTAGTAATGGATTGAAGGAATGGTTTGGGGTGAGGTGGGGGGAGAGGGAGGGATTGGAAACGAGAGGAAGAAATTGAAGGATCAGGTGAAGTTGTGTGGCGGAGTGACTGAACAACATACCTTATGGTAAGCCAAGAACGCCTGATTTGATCCTGTTCGCTGCAAGGGATTCTGGCTGGATGTTAAATTTATATGCATTTATGCTTCTGGGCGGCCAAATGTTTTACCAGAAGTCTGGGGGTCTGGGCACGAGACAGTACCATCTATATATGGCCAAGATGCATGTCCTTCCTAATTGGAAAATTTGCATATGCATAGTCTGGTTAGCATATGCATTGCCATAAATAATTGACATATCCACAGCGGAGCTAGCTCCGGAGTACAGTACACTCGATTCCCTCTACTTCACACGCGAACTCCCCCTCCCAGCTGGCAGGAAGCGCACCTTGTATCTTAGAGACCACAGCTCTCTGCTTAGCCAACCAGACTACTCTCTGCTGCGGCGCTTGCAAACACCATTTTGGCTAGCCGGTGTGTTATGTCGGAATACAGGCGGCAGGTGAAATTGGCTCTGGCACGAGTATGGAATATTTCTTCTAATAATTCTTCTCCACTCCACATCCATTTTACCCAACTAACTACAGATCTCCCATACTTAGCTGTTCCATTGCTGCTACTGTGTAGAGTTCAGGAGTTCCAGCGGTGAGCAAGCCTAGCTACCTAAGCTACGTTCCCCTCATTAGCATCACTGAGGACATGCGGATGTCGTTTTGTTGTCGTCGACGTGTGACCGAGTACGGGGTTAACTGCAGATAGTCTGCAAATGCATGCATATGCAGGCTGTCCAAATAGGAAGCGCCTGGCTATACTATGTAGTCTGGTTGGCACGCAGAATATCCGTATGCATATGCCAAGTTTTTATACTGGCTAAGCCAGACTACTCCATTCTAGGACTGTAGTCTGGTTACTAGACTGTATCCGTAGGTGGCCAAAAATAAAAATACTGGGCTAAGCGGTGAATGTCTTACTACTCCAGAATACGGATATATGGGAATAATCATAAGAGAAGAACTTCCCTAACTTTATTATATACATAGTGAATAGTTATGTATGTATATATTCCATTCATGTATTATATGTCAACCTAAGCTGATACTTCAATCCAAGCGAATGTCTCTCCTTCGTACCGTTAAGACGTCCTTTCTGATGTCCGTTTAAAGTTGAGTGAAACTCTCTCACCAATTCATACCTCCAAATTCGTTACCCAATGGTTTAAAGACGATGACTGGGTAGTTACTAGTCTGGTTGGCACGTAGTTACTGACAACCCTGCATGATCCCTGACTTGAAAATGTTTGGTCGTGCGTGGCGCACCAACTTCATAATATGCTTCTGGATTTGATGATTATGCATGAGGGGAGCGGTAGTAAAAGAATTATTCGCAAGAGATGTGGAAAGACACTCCGGAGTCACGTTTGGAGAGTCTCTATGCCGCTATGCCCTGCTGTGTAGCGGCCGTTATTAAGTTGAGATGTCGGAGTGTTTTTCTTGGTTTTATTTATATACAAACTCTCGCTGATCTATTGCATACCTAAGCTTATATCATATGCGCTAAAGCAAATTATGCATAAACCCTTAACTATGCAAGGGGTATGATATTTTGTGACACTGCCACAAGGCCGTCCTCACACTGTTTATTACTACGCCTACGAAAAAACTGGTAATAAGACTCCTTGTCTTTATCTTTGTTCTTTCCTTTTTGTGGTAGGGGCGTTAGGTACTAGTTGTGGACAGATTAGCATCAGTGACTCGGATTTCGAACTTATGATTCAGATACAGGCAGACAAGGAGTCTTATTTCACCAGTTTTCCCGGTATTGCCATGATTTGCTAGGTACCGACAATCAGCTTTTCTCAAGAAATTTCCTTCCTTCTCACCCAGCTGCTATCCTAGCAATGTCGCTACTATCTTCAGGTCTATCCACTAGGGAGACCATCTCTGGAATCTCAGGGTCAATATCGCTTGCCAGTTGGATCCTTCTCCTGGTGCGAACATTATTCTGATCAAAATCAGCGCTCTGCGAGGATCATCTAATATGAAACACCTCACAGGTACCTCAGCTTATTGAGAACTTCAGAAATGGGAATGCTGAGGGGATCTCGACGGCATTTCTCCTCACTTGGCTAATAGGAGATATTGCCAATCTGGTTGGTGAGGAGCCGAGCTTGTACACCATTCAATAGCTTGACTAAACAATCTATGATACATCTAGGTTCAATATGGGCGAATCTCCTACCAACCGTTATTGCACTGGCACTTTATTATTGCTTTGCCGATTTTGTGCTCCTGTCTCAAGTTCTCTACTACAACCAACAGTCGAGACGGCGGAACGCTATGGAGATAGAGAGCCAGTATTTCCATGAACAGCGAAATAATGTCGATACAACGGCTCCTAGTGACCCGACTCAACCTCTGCTTCCCCGCCGAGGAAGTACGGGTACGCAATCCATTACGTATCGTCGTCAGTCAGCTTCTAGACGGCGAGATTCTTTGTCGGCATTAATTGAGAAGAAACCGTCCACCAGGACTATGATAACTAGGAATCTCCTAGCTATTTCTGGAACATGTTTAGCGGGAATTCTCGGGTGGTTTATTGCATGGAAGATTGGAGCATGGAAAGCGCAAGACGGGACACCAGGCAACGCTTCTCCAGATATTGGGGCGGAAATTTTGGGATATATCTCTGCTGTCCTTTATCTCGGTGCGCGCATACCACAGATCATACAAAATCACCGAAAAAAATCATGTGAAGGTATGACATATTTTAATCACACCCATCATATTAGGACATACTCCGACTATTTTAGGGCTATCGATGCTTTTTTTCATGCTTTCACTACTTGGAAATTTCTCGTACGGAGCGGGGGTATGTCCATCAATTTCCATGAAGCCTTCAATATGACAGGATTTAACTGTGCTGCGCAGATCCTCTTTCATTCTACGGAGAGAGACTATGTTATAGCCAATTTAGCATGGTTGATTGGGAGCCTGGGAACAATGGCCGAGGATGGCATTATCTTTTGTCAATTCTTAATCTACAGATCCGAGGGTGAAGAGGACAAAGATAGTGCAATTGTATAGGCACAATCTATATGATTCACATGGTATGATT
Organism: Terfezia boudieri ATCC MYA-4762; assembly: GCA_003788615.2. NCBI lineage: Eukaryota > Fungi > Ascomycota > Pezizomycetes > Pezizales > Pezizaceae > Terfezia > Terfezia boudieri. The sequence goes on along the minus strand of ML121529.1, from coordinate 582,632 downwards.
TGTTACTCTTGTTGGTATTATATTTTCTTAGTCACGCTTAAGTAGTTACTAACTGCAGCTTCATGGTAGGTATAACACCTGACTATCACACGGAAATATCTCTGAAGTTTAGGCGCTTCCAGTCTGGCAATCCCTTCAAGCTTTGATACAGAATCAGACTAATTCAACTGCAACTCCGTAGCCCAGAAGTAGAAAATTCGGCGATTAACAAGTTTCATAGCGCAAAGCATATTTCACTTTTTTTTATTTTACCCAGCATCTACGTGTACCTAAACCGATAAACCCAGAGAAATTTTGGACGCTCTCATACTAGGAAATACAGAAAGGAATATGTCGAATGAATAGAATGAAAAATAAAGCGGAAGAAATTAGGTTGTTTAGTCGAACAATCCGAAGCCCATGTCCTCATCCGACTCCTGCGGTTGGAGTTAGCAGCGGCCCAACAGAAACATAACATTGAAGGTGACTGACCTCCTTCTCCTCAGGCTTCTCCTCCTCTTTGACGGCCTCTGGGGCGGCGCCACCAGTCGCAGCACCACCAGCTGGGGCAGCTGGGGCAGCACCTCCACCGGATCCGACGTTCAACAGGAGGTCCTTCACATCTTTGCCCTCCAAAGCCTATATCACCAAACCCGACTCAGTCAGTGAACATTCCTTCACGAATGTTCCTTCATGTCGGATAAGTGATAGTGAGGGGATCGTGCCTTAGCGAAAAGAGTTGTCCAGATGGGCTCAACTTCCTCGACCTTAGCAGCCTTGATGATGGTCTGGAGCTTATCTGCCTATTGATAACGGTCCTCGTAAATCCCCATTTCATATATTTCAGCTCGTGGAGAACATACGGTGATTTCGAGACCCTCATCGGCCAGAATGAGGGCGGCATAGGAGACGGCCAACTCGGAGGTAGACATTGTATATGTGCGTTGGATCAATCGTGCTGAAGATGTTTATCGGCTAGGCGTAATATGAGGTGCTATCGTACGGTCGTTTGTTCGTCGTTGGTCGGATTGTGTTACCGAAGGTTGGCCTTACAACATTTTGGGGAAACTAAGGGTGTGGGGCAGGGTATGCCCTATGTCAGAACAGTTGCCTGCCACTCTCAGTTTAGCGGCTTTAGGTACACTCCTGTAAGCCGTTGTACTGTACCTTTCAAGGTTAGCTTGGGCTTGCTTGGCTTCCATCATCTTCAAAGATACCATCTTGCCGACGTCAAAGCAGATTCAATTAATACACATGAATATCACCATGAGCATTGGCGCTGAAGCACAACACCAGTTTTATCTCCACAAACTGAAGGAGATTCGTGATCACCTTGGGCAAGTCAGGAAAGATAGAACCGTTTACGTCCGCTCCGAAGATGTATTGAAACAGTACCGCCTCTTATGCCAGCAGATTCACGCTGTTGCACACATGGATAAAGACAACGATGAATTGGGTGGTCTGAGCAGGAGTTCGTACTCCTACTTCCAGTTGGGGGTTCCATGGGAAGCTAACAAGCCTCACCTAGTTTACCTTCTCATTACAGATTGTTTTCTTCTGGTGTCGCTGTCCTTTTTGACTGTTGGCAAAAATAATGAGCCACCAGCCACGTAAGACCAGTCCTACGTTACCCTGAATCTACTGATCTTGCAAGCTAATGATACATTAGATTTGCTACACTAGCTGTCATCAAGGTTTGGTGGATACTCCCGCTATTCATCTCCGGGTCCTGGAAATTGACAAAGACATAGCGCCTTATACACCATTTGACAGAGTCGGGAAACTTTTCTGGCAAAGATATCCAACCAATTGAACAAAAACTTGCGGAAATAAGTTTTATCATCGAGAATGGAAAGGAAAGCCACCCACCGGAAATCATTGCACATCTTGAGCCTTTGGTCAGCGACTCCTACGCAGCTCTCAAGCCGCTGAAGGAGAAGCTCTCACAGATTTCACCTGACTTACAACCCCTACATGAGAAGTTGGTATCGATTCGAAGGTCTATTAAGGGTTGCGAGGCTCGGTCATCAGTGAGTTTCTATGCACTCGACGGTTTCAATTTGTTAATAATCTCCCATAGTTTGCTTCCAATGATGTCAATGATTTCAAGCGTCAGCTAGATGAAATTGAGTCTACTAAGGTCGACCGGAAGTTTTTAGCATCTGATGGCAGTGAACCAGTGGGCCAGGGAATTGTTTCAGAACTTCTAGAAAAATGCCATAGTCTCGCAGACGAAAGTCTGCGGAGGTAAGTCTGACGGTTGTCCAAAGACATGTTCCAAAGCTGAATGGGGCCAGGCGGGGGTCAATTGCACCTTCTCTCTGCCCAATCGCCGAAAAGCTGTTCAGATTAAAATCATATTTGGAACGACTATCGGTTACACAGGCATGGTCATTAAGAGAAACAGACCTTTATGACTACATTACTCAGGTTCAAGAAATTGATAGGTCTCGTGTCGACGGAAAATTTCGAGATGAGCATGGAAACGCTCCTGAGGATGGACAAAGTGTATGGCATGAGCTATTAATATCTTAGAGGTAATATAGCTAATGGTTTTTCTCAGACTCTGTTATACTTAGTTCGAAAATGTTATATGCATATTTTCAGCTTGCTGGTATCTAGTGAAGTAATACAAGCTAACCATATTTATTTCATACGCTGACAAAATATTTAGCCTGTCAGTGAAGGTTTGACACCTATTTATAATCAATTACAGACTGTGCGGCGCTGTCTATCAGAGGTGAAAAACTCTGGAGGTATCTCATCCGCAAGGGACTTGTATCCTTATTGTATGAAGGTATCCGTTCCGGCAGCCTCTGCTTTAAAAGACTGTACTCACCGTATATCAACTATGACAGCTTGCGTCCATCGATAATATGAGGGTTGACGGGAAATTCATGGTAGGAAGTGACATCCCAGAAGGTCAAGGAAGAGTCAATTCCCTTCTGGCAGAGTGTTTTGAGATTGTAGGCGACCTGCGAAGTGCAATTGACGACTCATCTTGATCCGCACACCAAAACACTGTTATGAATCTTGGATAATTCATTTCTCTTCTCTTCTTTCTACCCTTTTCCCTATTTTCTTCACTGTATTTGTACTACACAGCACTGTACAAGAGGCTTCTAATGTTAATTGATCGGGATAAGGAGCAAGTTATCTTCCAATCAGGTGTGACGACGGAGCTTTATTTTGATTGGTTGTAGCTTCGGCTAGAGTCGCTCTATGATCAGCCTCATTGAAAGTGCAGGATGACGGTTGTGGTCTACTTTGCTTTAGTACCCGCTAGCATCTAGATGAGGTGACAGACGGCAGAGTTGCTACGTATACCTTCCCGCATCAAATTGCATATCTATGAAACAGGACTATAATCGTCGCTTCTTATGAATCACTTTAGGGCATAGGCAGGGCGGGGCATCATCACCACATGGCTCTGGGAAATCGTTCAGTATTAATATTCAACGTACTGCTCGTGGACATACCAGTATGTCCTCATGCAGTCTAGGACTAGCAAGAAGCAACGTATGTAACCAGTGTATGAAAGTAAGCCGTAGGTACTCAGGTCCGGGTACCGCATCACGCTTTTGCCGGTATTTTTGCCCTGCCCCCTTCCCCGGGTTTTTGATGCTTTCTTTGCTGGAAGGTAGAACAGAGTTGCGCGTTGCGGTCTCAGCTCGCAGCCCAGTCCTCGGCCAGAGTCACGGTATTCCTGCACAACCCCGGATTATCATCACTTGGCAGCTTCGCTCTGCCGTACACGGGTAACGGTAGGACTTTCTCAAGTTGTAGAAGTCATAGGCAGTAGAAAACGCCGTAAGTAGCCCAGGCATCGCAACATTCCGATGACTTGTGTGTGCACCTGCCTAGGTCTAAAAGTATGCAAGCAACAAACGTGAGTAAGCTTCTTTATGTTCTTGGTTCCCTGGTCTACCAACCCCCTTGCAAAAATCGAAACCCCCTTCCCACACCAACTCACTCTCCACCCCCAAAGACAACCCAGCCAAATAAACCACCCCCATCTCTTCTCTTCCCTCCTCTTTACTTAACGCTCCGTCCCAGCTCCTCTCTTTGCTATCATTGCAAGTACTACTATACCAAATCCGCACTCACTGTACCTCTCCTTTCTCCCTACCAAATCAGGTGCCCCTGTTTAACCTGTACTGACATCCGCGTTGCGTGGATAGCTAGCATTTAACGCTTATCTTTGTTTGTCTATACCTAGATCTCCTGAGGAAGCACTAATTAACGGTAAGTTGTATAAATCCTGTGCTGCAACCTTTCCTTCTTCACGACCAGCTTATCTGTGGAATTCACGCAAAACGCTAACACCTTCACCTCGACCCACCATACAATACAGATGGCTGAAATTCGTCGCAAATTGGTCATTGTTGGTGACGGTGCCTGTGGAAAGACCTGTTTACTTATGTGAGTTTTTAACCTCCGCCGACCTATAGTATAATGTTGTCTTAAACTGACGATAGCTAATCTTCGTGTACAGTGTATTCTCCAAGGGAACCTTCCCAGAGGTATGCACACTGATCGCTCTTATTGTACATGAGGCTCAAACCGGTGTTACATCTAGGTATACGTTCCAACTGTCTTTGAGAACTACGTTGCCGATGTCGAGGTCGATGGAAAGCATGTCGAATTAGCTCTCTGGGATACTGCTGGCCAGGAGGACTACGACCGTCTCCGTCCTCTCTCTTACCCCGACTCCCACGTCATCCTTATCTGCTTCGCCATCGACTCCCCCGATTCTCTTGATAACGTGCAGGAGAAGGTCTGCAATACTACTCTGTTACTGTTATGGTATTACATATTTAACTGACGAAGTATTGATGCTATAGTGGATTTCTGAAGTTGTTCACTTCTGTCCTTACCTCCCAGTTATCCTTGTTGGATGCAAGAAGGATCTCAGGAACGACCCCAAGACTGTTGCTGAGCTAGCGAAGACCTCACAACAGCCAGTTACAGAGCAACAGGTAATCAATCTCCTTTTTCAAGTTTGAACCTAACATATCTAAATTTTCATATTTATTTAGGGGGACAACATGCGTAAGGCCATCCAGGCAGAGAAGTACCTTGAGTGCTCTGCAAAGACCAATGAGGGTGTCCGTGAAGTCTTCGAACAGGCCACACGTAGTGCTTTGTTGAGCAGGACAACGAAGAAATCAAAGAAGTGCAGCATCTTGTAAAGGATATCCCAGCTGGAGAAGGAGAGATTAATGACATGATGGATTTCCATTAAGTGCAGGTTATCTGTGTGACATTGGTGATGGTGGGCTTGTCTCTGCTGTTTTACTGCATCGTATCCAGTGTCCAGTGCCTGCTAGTATCACATGAATTGTATACACGATGTTCAAATCCGAGAGCCACTCGGAATGGTATCCTGGATGCTGGTGCAGTATGGGTCTGGAATTTTGTACTTGATGTGTTTCTTTCGGTTTCTGTCGTGTTTTTCACGTACTTCTTTTTTTGTCAAGCTCTTCTCTTTGTCAAGCTCCTGGTTATTCTATCGCCCTTTCCTTATTCCATTTTCTTGGTGGCACTGGCTGGCAGAAGCAATAATCATTACACCAGAAGCGAATCTGCAATTTGTGTCTTCAAGCGGTTCAACATATCTATTTGCAATGTAACAATGATTTACCGCATTGGCAGTTCATCTTATCTATAAAATTGAGTGTGCCTACTTGATACCTACATAGAGGACTGTAGTCCTTTTTCACCATGCCGAACCATAAGGCTCAAATCTCATATCGATGTGTCAACGTCCATACCATTTCTTCGCTTGACATTCCGTCTCTCCAGCTTGAATGCTTCAATTTGCGCCTTCAGCTCGACATCTGCAAAGTGTGTTAGAATGATGTCTCGAAGTGTATGAGATTTAAGCAGGAATTCATACTGGGAACAACATCCTCAATCTTAAGTGGCGATCTGTTGAAGGGGTCTCGTGGATCACTTAATAAGTGAGTTTTTATGGTTCCTCTGTCAACTGTGAATCGTGATGAAGGTAAGACGACGGGGTCTTGCATCAAGGTCGACAATATAGGATCTAGATATGTAATATGTTAGCCAGCCCGAATTCTAGTCATGAGAGAGATCAATCTTACCCAGGAATTCATCAGGTATCTCACCAAGCTCCTCCTCACCCAGTTCCTCTAACCTCTTCATTTCCTCAACCTCCCGAGCTAGCTTCGCCAGGTCTGCACGCTCCTGCCTTGACCTCAGCTCAAATCTAGCCAAGAGCCCTTGAAGACTCTCGAATATCTCCGGTCTATAGGAGCGCCCATCTTTTGCAATCGCTTCAATGAAAGATGGGCTCTTTCGAAGGTTAAGATAAACCTCAGAGAAGTCAACCAGAAGGGCCTTTGGATTGAAGCCATACTTCCCCGGATTCTTCACTTTGAGGCTGGAACAGCGCGGGCCGACCAAGGCATCCAGGTTGTAGTCGAGCATACCAGCTAAACGATGTACAATCTCAGGTTGAGAGAAGGCATCCGCTAGGGCAGCTGTGAAAAGTTTAAGCATAGCGACTGTCTCATTTCCCAAGGTCATGTATGATGAAGCGTCCTTTTCCGCTTTATCTAAGGCCTTCTCTTTTTCTTCCCTCTCTTGATCGGTTAGGGAAGAGGACGTTTCAAGTTCACGTTGTATCTTGTGAATATCCCCTAAGGCTGTGAGGGAATTGTCCATGACATATGTGACGTCGTTCAGCAGCAAGGCTACGAATCGAACAAAAAAGTCGGGATTGAGCCTTTGAGATAAGTGAGCACACAGAAATACAGTGAAAGGAATCGAACAACATACCTGCTTTCTATCTCAAGCTTCTCACGATAAGAGTGATTATCCCACATCCGCTTTATTAGTTCGGAAATGTGATAACGAACTGTGAACTTCTGATAGTATTGGGATTCAATTTCTAAAGTTACAGTCAGCACATATAATCCTACAATAAACACATAGATCGTGTACCTATGTAGAAGTTCATGAGGGCATGCATAAGATGTTGAAGTGCAAATTGGTTGCCCATGATAGCATCTCCCAACATTCCATTTGGTTTCACCCGGTTAGGCTGTATACCATAGAACAATATTTCAACTAGTTTGGATTTGAGATGTGGGTTACGGATATATGTTGAGTTCCGTAGAAAAGTAATAGAGAATGTAACTAATTCTTCTGTCTGTGTGCTGATGACAATATGTGGTAACCATCTACGACAGTTAATACCTGCGCAGCTTTCAGGAGGACTGAGAGTTATACACACCTCCCCACAAAACCGAAACATAATCCTATGTTTTCTACAAAATATTCTGGGAGCATAGCGAATTCATCCGGAGCTGTATCTGGAAGGGGGAGACTGGACGTCTATTGTTCATTAATGTATCATAAGGGCGGGGAATAGAAAATGCATCATACCTGAGGGGGTTCTGAGGGTAACTTTTGTTGGGGGAAACAAGCCGAAGAATCCAGGTTGTCAAATACCGCATGAAAAGCAATGTTCGCGATTGCGAAGTAGCATCATACAATACTACATCCAAAGCATACCTATAGCTATGGCCCTTCTCTATTCGATCACGCAGGCGTCCGAGATTTTGGTCATACCTCACTATTTGAGGCGTCTAGGGGTCACAGAAAATCAGTAACTCCTCTTTAGGTTTCGTAACCAGCGCCGATCCTTACATTGACCCATCTATCCCTGTCGTGTTGTAGCTGCTCTACGTGCTTTTCCAGCTCCTGGAGTCTTTTAGCTAGATCATCATGCAGCACTTCCGTAGCACCAAGTCCATAATGGTGTGCAGCTACAGTTAGGAAAAAAACTTCAGAGATGAAGTTTGAACCTCCATCAAGTTTAGTTGAATAGTAGGACTCAGAGGCGTGTTCGTCAGCGTTCAACTTTGTCTCTAGTACAATACTCAGGCGAGAATTGCGTCGTAAATACTCTACTTCAACCTTGCCAATCTAACACCAGTGTCATTGTCAGCATGGTTATGAAAGTGATTGATTCGTCAACATAACTTTACCTTCGAGTAGCTGGTATCCATGAATGGTTCGCACAATCGAGTCAAGACGGCAGTGACATTCAACATGAAGCCGTCGGACGCAACGGTAGCCGGATCGACCTAGGATGTCCCTGAGACCATGTTCCGCACGTAAGTTCTAGAGGTACTCACCTGTAAAGCTGTCCGTTTTGTATTCAAATTCACGATTTTGGCGAACCAATCAAGAACCCTCGATCGTGTTTCTGGTGAAACTCTGATTAGAGTATTTATAATTTGGAATAATTGATCCTTCAGCGAGTCAATCAGCATCATTGCCATGCTGTAGCATTATATCATTACCTGTGTTGTTTGTAATGTCATACGCAGCGCCCGGGTTGCATCAGAAAGCGCAGTGGCCGTGCGTGCCTTTACTCCCGAGAAAAAAAGATTCGTGGTCCTACTCTACTGGACGTTAGGTGAAGGATAACAAGCTAAGGGCATGATGCGCCTCACCTGAAGAGGGGACAATCTGAAATATGGGCCAAGTAATGTACCAGTCTCCATGGTTTGTGCCTCAATACCTGGTGGAAGAAATATAGAAGACTTGATCAATAGCGTGGCCAAGGACTTGATGCCTACGATTCTCATCAAGGCCTATCCTCAATGTCAGACAGTAATTCCACAAATTATCGAAGGTTCTTATACTGACATAAAGGTATGGTTTATAAACATCACACATCTCCATCGTACTCAATTTTGTACTCAGAGCCTCGATAGCTTTCTGAAATGCTTCTTCCAGAGCTGGCTCCTCCTCAGCTTTTTCCGCCAGTTCTTGAAGGAATTCTTGTGGAATACCACCCTCTTCGTCCGAATCAATAACGAATTTGTCCTCTAGTCGTACCGATGCGTTGACGTTCCTATACATCACCATCTTCGTGTGAGCCTAATTCGTCGTTATATCACTGATGAAGCACATACTCGAACATGTCTGGCATGGTGATGCAGTATTCAGCATAGCACATCGCCATGCGCTTCGCTTCAGCTAAGACGGTCGACTTGACCTCAATGCCCTCCGTACCAGGCCTCATGTTCCGCTGAAAATGGGCTGCACGTTTCCAGCATGATACGAGGTAATCGAATGGTGACTCTTTGATGTAGCCTGAGGAGACTATCGATAAAATTGCCTGATCCAGGGTCCCAGTTGCCAATCGTACAGCTAGACATCTGTCAGTGGTGTCAAAAAAAATGCCATGGTTATAGACAGTCCCACGCTCTCCTTCTGCCTCCAACTCAGTCTGTAATCTTTCCAGGTGATAGTGGTCGTTCCGGATTCCTTCTGGCTACAGCATAATATCAGTACTTTCCTATACCGTCCTAAAGCAGCCTTTGTCCTCACCTGTAGAGTAATTCTGAAGATGACACTCAGCGTCTTGTCTTCCCAGTTTCCCGGCGTTTGTATGCCTTTTCCTGCGCTGCTCGCAAGTTTAGATAATTCAGGCGGTGATACTCGTGCTTTCTTGGCCAGAAAAACCTCATTAGGGCTTTCATCGATTACTTGTTTAATCGGCGCCCTTCTAGTTGGTTGGGCAATAGCAGGGCTGCTTGGTTGCGAGGTCACTGAGACGTTTTCCTCGAGCGCTTTACGAACATTATTTGGGTCCGCCGCCTGTGAAGAGTGTCCTGGAGCTGGAGATGGACCTGGTGAAGACTGAAGTTTTGCCAATCGCTTCAGGCGAATCTATGAGAGAGCCATTAGCCACTAGCCATGTAGAATGGAAGTAGACACAAACCTTCTCCATGTCAGAGTCGGGGGTAGCCATGATTTCCGAGCTTCTAGAATATTGATGAGAATATGAAGACTTGATACTGAAGCTTTTTAGGCTAGTTACAAACTTTCCTCCTACGTGAAAATTGCTTCTGCGTTGATCAGAGAACTATGAAGATTGTTCTAGAGCTAACTGGCCAACAACAGCTATCTAGCGCCGGCGGATAGACGTCAGGTACTAAAGCACGGAGCCGCACGCACCAGCTGATCATATTTTTCAGTATTTACTTCAGTCTTTCGAACACGTGACTATTTTAATTGCTCTAAAAGGCTCAGGAAGTATATACTTTGAAGAGATGAAAAGGCAGGTATGCAGCACAATCTAGCCACTCTACATGAGAAGTATTTGAAGGGAAAAAAAAGTGTTTTCGAAACCATTTCGGGAACTTCATACCATGAAGTTTGAAACGCTGCCTTGCACATGCAGAAACAGACATGAACAGAAAGAGCTTGAGCTCAATATACCTAGGCTACCCATTGCAGTCGGCACCCTTCACACTAGCACGGGTTGTTTACTGGTAGGGAACAGGCACGACTGTCAAGGTGACCTGATGCACTGCCTGGGTGGTAGTATGGTTGCTGTAAGGAGGGTGCGCAGGTGGTGGGGTATGGACTGGTGACTCTGTAACCGGGTTCTGAGTGACAGTCTGTTACGAGACCGGTCAGTTTGTGCTACTCTGCAGTTATATTATAGCCAGATATCACACTTACAATTGTTTCCTTCACCGTTTGCACAACAGTCTCTCGAACGGTAACGGGAACGGTAACGTACAAGATGCTGACAGAACAAGGTGTCTGTGAGATCTCCTCAACGACAATTGGCGGGTTGGTTTCTTTTGGGAGTGGGATAGTGCGAGTGACTGTAACGAAGACAGTAGTAGTACTGGTACTGGTGTAATCGGAATTCTCCTCCGCATTAACACCAGGAGTGATGCCTCCTACGGAATCCACTTTTGTCGGCTCGAGATCTGAAGTAACGGTTTGAGTGATAACGTTGGTCTATTGAGGTTAGCTACGTTGTAAATTGAAGATGTATATAAAATGCTTACATGTGTGATAGTAGTAGTGTGAGCCTTGCCATTCCCAAGGGTGTAAGTGTAGGTCTTAGTCTCATACTTCGTGATGCAAACCGTAGTCACGGGGGCAGATTGAATTGGAGGACTGGTGAAGATTGGAAGCATTGTCGTCTCCACTGCGGTGGAATTCACGGCAGGAAACTCCGTTGTTTTTATGCCTGTGCCCTGAAGAGCAGAGGTAACAACTGCAGTCGCCTCAGTTCCATTGTGATACTGATGATATTGGTATCTCTTGTGATGAGCATGGCTGCCTGCCTGGGCCAGTGTAGCCATTCCGGCAAGTGGAAGAAGGAGAGACTTAAATGAAACCATTATGAATAACCAGATATATTGATACCGAGTTTTGGAGGAAATTCGACTGGCTGCCTACGTGTTTTCAATAGAAAGTCACGGCGCAAGTGAAAGTGCAATCAATGCACTGAGGCCCGCAGAATAAGACAAAGGTACTCGTAAGAGGAAGACTTGAATGAAAAAATGAGTGACTAAGGCCTTCTGAACGAATACTAACAGTCGAGATAGAGAGCAGAAGAGAGGGTTGAGGTAGGTGGGGACTAACAGATTTAAATGGAAACGGGGTATGGTAACGCTTCATCTACTAACCATCACAGGGAAGGGGTCGGTCACTCATTCCCCTGCACCAACCCGTCAAGATAGCAATATAAAGATCGTGGAATGGAACAAGAGCCAGGGGCAAAATAAATGTTAGACTGAGGATATCTCTTAACGATGTGAAATGAAGGAGGGTGGCATATTGCAACTTGAAACGTTCATTTGCTCATTTGCAGGGTTCCCGATGTACCGCAACCAGTTCCGGCATCATACTAATGCAAGACAAGATGGGACGAAGACTGAAGGTACAGGAGGGGTCTCAGAATGCTAGAAAATGTAGAGTACAAAGGCACTTCCTATCTGGACGTCGAAAGAGTGATGCTTGCTATAAGTATGCTTTTGCACCTAGCAGTGTGCAACAGCAGGCGCTGACAACCATGACTATAGTCTGAGTATATTTCCCATAAGAATCTTCATCCGCTCCAAGTCGAAACTGCCGATGTTAAGTTCATCTCCGCTCTGAAGTTGTAACATTGAAAATATAACATGTTATATCAAGCTATTGGTTACCAGAGGAGCAGCCTGAACCTACTCCAGACTAGCTCCTAAAGCCAGGCTTCGGTCCTCTCGGACTATCGGCCATCGGGGCCAGCGGGGCCCAATATCAGAACTAGTAGTGGTAGGGGTTGTCAGTTAAAAACTTAAACAAATATGGAGGCGCGAAACAATAGCCTGGTTAGCGAAACTAGTCGCGAAACAGTCTTTTCCTCCTTCCTATCTAGGAATACTGCGATTCATGGCTTATGCACCACATGCAGCCTTGCATTCTTCACCTCTCGTGACAATGCTATTCATATCACCATCACACACCATCACTAGTCTGATTACCCATTACCATCAGGCTTATCTGTGGAGGGTGTTATGCTAACCACAGCTTATCACCCATTATAATAAGAAAAGTTGGTGAAATCACCCTAATGTTAGCAAGTATTGTAAGGTCCCCTTACCAAGGAGGTTAGAAGGAAGGTTAGCTCAGCCTATACACGTAGACTAGATTAGATAGAGGATGGACAGAAGGGGAAGGTCACGAGATCCTCCCGCATGTATATAGATGGGAGTCGTACTTGACGGACGCTCTCCAGGCAAGCTGAAGCAGAATTGATGACGTTTGATCCTTACAGTTGGTAGCAACACCTCGTTCACGAGAAGCCCTCAGAGACCAGCCGGTCTCAGGATCCTATCTCTTGCCTCAACGTCTTGACTACATCACTCTGCCCCTAGGACTTATTCTATTCTGTCCCTCCTCAAAAAGAGCCCCTCGGGTAATCTGGCCTCGAGGCAAGCTCCCCCGAGCCGAAACTTTACCGTAACCTAACTTTACCAAGCTCAGAAAAAGACAGGACGGTACACCCAAAACCTGAAACCTTGGTAACGTCTCCCGAAAATGAGACGGACTCCAGTACAAAAGCCTCCAGGTCGGGACGAAGCCATAACTCACAGGCAACTGTCCAAAGCACCCAAGACGCCAACGAACCCCACGTTCGGGAGAGGAAGCAACCAGGAGCCGGAAGAGAAAGAAGAAGCCGAACCCAGAGATGAACTTGACCTGGGAGCAGAAGAGGAAGACAGGGGAGAAGAGCTAGATACCGAAGAAGAACAAGACGAGCTCACAACTGAATCTCAAATACTATACCCCACCATTCCAAAAATGCCTGCCAACCGGGAACCTCCCTACAAGGTGCACACGAGAAGCTCACCACTGATAAGCAGACTACGAAGCGGAACGAGGCCTAAAGATGACAACCATTTCTCAAAGTTAGAAGATCTCATCCTTCGGATGGAAGAGACCCGAAAACTAGAGACGGCAACCTTAATAGCCACGTTTAGCAAGGAAATGGCAAAGGCGAACAAGAAAATACAACAGATAGAGGAACGCCTCGCAGGGCAACCCCAAACGCAACCCCAACCACCTTTGGGCGAGATACCACAACCTAGACAAGTCCCAGCCCACAACAAACTCAGAGAACACCCCATTTTCGCAGATCTGCCTCCCTCGCGGACAATCTTCGACACCCCAAGACCACTCCACCTGAGAGGGGGAACCCCGGGCGAGGCCAGGGATAGAGAACAGAGCAGGGAAGAATATAGACAGAGCAGGGAGAGTCAACAGGGACAACTTCCAAAGGAGGCGGGAGAGGAGGCAGAAGGGAACAGGAACAGGAACAGGAGCCGAGCACGAGGAACAGGCTACAGAAGAGAAGGATACTACGAAAGACACGACGATTGGGGACAGGACAGACAGAGCGAGAAGAGAACTCAGCCACTGCGAGCCAAAGACCTCACCGAATTTGACGGGGACAACGTGGAGTACTTCATAAGACAGTGCGAGGTCTCAACAAATTTTTACGGGGAACAAGAAGTTGTGAAAGCCATACCGAAATGCCTGAAGGGATCAGCCAGAGACTGGTTCGTGACCCTGGATGACTACGATATGAGATATCTACACACTCTGGACGGCTGGAAGAGGGTGATGAGAGATGCGTTCGGAGAAGACGGTAGAAGACTGAAGGAACTGGCCGACGAGAGGGTATTCGAACCATGGAGGGAGTCATCCAACAAGTACTTCTACGAGAAACAGAACCTTCATCGACGAGCAGAGCCGACGATATCAGACAAGGACCTGATGTATGAGATATGGAGGGGGCTGGAGAAACATGCACCAGAAGTAGCAGTAATGTCATACAGACAAGACAGATTGGCAGACTTCAGGGAGGAACTCCACCAACGCTCCTTATTGGTAGACAAAAGGAAGAAGGAGAGAAAGAAGAGTACATGGATCACCCAAAAAGCAGAAAACCCAAAGACAGGAGGAAGGAAGATATCAGAAACAAAAACAAAGCCATCGGACAAAGGACTCGGACTATGTTCCATCTGTGGAGAAGACCACTTTAGGAACCAATGTCCCGAAGGGAAGAGAGATAAGGAAAAACAAGAGGAACAGAAAGGACGGGAAAGAGTCGGAAGAACGGACAAGAAATCAGAAGGCTTAAAGGGGAAAAGCTACATGATAACGGCTGAAGAATACGCCGAGTCCAGTGGATCAGAGGACAGAGACGACCGCGAGAGCGAGGAATCGACTGACAGCTCGAGCCACTTCAATATCACACAAACATCTCTGTTATCTTTCGCAAAGTCCAGAAGTATTCCAGTAGATGAAGGCATCGAGATCATTGAGACAGAAAAAGCCCCATCAGTGGGAGAAGGGATATCATGGCTAAACGGAGACCCACTCCCCTTGGAGGTCTGGCTGGGAACCCCCTCCTCGAACCGCCGCACAGTGTTGGGATGTGGGGATACAGGAGGACAATGCTTGATAAGGCACGATATACTGAAGAGAGAAGTACCAGAGGCAGAAATCAGAACCCACCCAAGCTTAAACCCACACTTCAATGGGGTAGGCGGAGGACATGAAAAGACTCGAGGGTTCGTCACAATACCAGTATATCTACCCACGATGGAGGTGCTGAGAGGAGAAGCCGGAAAGGTGGTGAAGATATGGGTGGAATTCCAAGTGGTGGAGGAACTTGACTGCAACCTGCTGATTGGGAGAGATGCTTCAAAAGCATATGAGATTGACTACATCGAAAGCAAAGGCATCATCCAGGTGTCTGGAGTGGACATCCCCATTGCAGACCGCCAAATGGAAAAGAAGGTGCTGAAGCGCTCAATCAACAAAACAGTGACAGCAGGGAAATCGATGGTCATTCCCCCACACACTGACGTTTGCATCCCAATTATTACGGGAAACTCACTCCCAGACCAGAAAACATTATTGTTCGAGGGGAAGGCATTCGTGAACCTGGAAAGAGAAGAAATGGGAAAGATTCCAACAGCGTTGATCTACAAGAACACCCCGTTCATTCAATTTTCTAACCTATGCGAATACCCTCTGAGGATAAATAAGGGCGAAGTACTGGGAGAGGTAAGAATCTTGAAAGCCAACACAAAGATGACTTACTTCTCAAGCCCCTCCGAATGGAACAGACCATGTTCGGAACCAGTTACCCCTCTACAATATGCTAGCCCACCGGTATGGAAGAGCGAAATTCGAACAGACGAAACACCAAACCCATGGAGTCGGGACATGAGGCCATCGACTTTGGACAGGATCTGGAATACATTGGTGGATCCGAGACCCATCACCCTGGCAGCCAGCATGACACTAGAGAAATGGACTCCAGATACGAGGGACGTGGGAACGGACATACCTAGACAAGAGAGACGCCACCAGCAAAGGAATGCCAGAAAGGAAAAGTGGGACATGAGAAGAGATGCAGACGTTATCAAGTACTTGGAAGGCCCACAAGGAGGAAAGGCACGGGAAAACCTAGCACTGGAAACAGGCCTGCCCACACACGAATATAAAACCAATAGGAGAACAAGAAGGACGATATCCAAAAGCACATATAAAACAAGGTCAATAGGATACTACCAGGACCCCGACACACTACAGGTGGACCCACTAGGACCACAAGAAAAACCTACACCGGACGAGAGGATGGTCGAGAAATTCGAACTGGATTTGGAGGAACCAATAAGACCAGCTCCGGAGTTCAAACATCTGACGATAATGGTAGATAAGAACCTTTCAAAGGAAATGAAAGATCAACTGGCAGCCTTGATTCGACGATTCACAGCCTGTTTTAGCTTTGAAGGACGGAGATTGGGGGATATGAAAATGCCACCAATGAAAATCACCCCTACCACACAACCATCAAGCAGGATACAAGCATACAAGGAGTCGCCAAGAACCTCGAAAAATATCAAAGAGGCTGTGGAAACACTCAAGGGGTTGGATATCATTGAACGGGGCTCCGGACCAATTGCAGCACCCGTGGTGATGATAAAGCAAGGGAACAAAGTACGGTTCTGTGTGGATTTTCGCGCGGTGAACGAACTCACACCACTGGACAAGTATCCCATCCCACGCCCAGATGCAGTCTTTGCCGCCTTGGCAGGAGCCCAATTCTTCTCGACAATGGATGCGAACAAAGGCTACCATCAGTTCAGGATAGCAGAAGAAGACCGCTGGCTGACGGCATTTATTACAGAAAGAGAGGGTCTGTGGCAGTACAAAAGAGTCCCATTTGGTTTACAAAATGCTCCAGCGTTCTTTCAGAGGGCAATGGATTCATTGCTGGGCAGATATAGATGGCAGTTCGCCCTGGCATATATAGATGATGTTATTATATGGTCAAGGGATTGGCCAGACCATCTACAGCACATAGAGCAAGTCCTATCCGCATTCAAACGAGTAAACCTGACATTAGATGAGAGAAAATGCAATTGGGGCTTTACTAGCGTTGACTTGTTGGGACACAGAGTGACCCGCCTAGGATTGAGAACCCTATCAGCAAAGACGGAAGCAGTGACGGCACTACCCTTCCCAAAAACAGTGAAACAGCTGAGACAAATTCTGGGTCAGTTCTCGTACTACCGCCAGTTTATCCCAAGATTCGCACAAATTGCAGAACCGCTGACCACGGCATTGAAATATGGAGAAGACACAAAGCAGAAAGTAGAAGCAAAAGGCATGAAGGAACAAGGAAAACCAGAACCTGCCGAGATGAAAGCAAGAGCAAGGGAAATGGGGAAAAGACCGGTAGAGATCACAGAAGCAAGAAAAGCGGCCTTCGAAGAGTTAAAGAAACAACTGAGCTCAGCTCCGGTACTGAGATACTCGGATTTCTCAAAGCCTTTCTTCCTATATACAGACGCCTCGGGCAGGGGGATTGGGGGAACTCTGCAACAGGAAGTTGAAGGAAAACAACACCCAATCCTATTCGTGTCAAGATGCCTGACACCGGCAGAGAAGAACTA
The DNA here is from genome assembly GCA_003788615.2 of Terfezia boudieri ATCC MYA-4762. Taxonomy (NCBI): domain Eukaryota; kingdom Fungi; phylum Ascomycota; class Pezizomycetes; order Pezizales; family Pezizaceae; genus Terfezia; species Terfezia boudieri. Next base: position 565,347 of record ML121529.1, on the reverse strand, counting down.
TTCAGCATTAGAATTGGAATGTTTGGGAGTATACTGGTGCTTCTGCAAGCTATCACACTACCTGGATGGGTCCGACTCCCTGACAGTGGTAACGGACCACCACGCATTGCAATGGCTATGGAACATCAAACAATCATCCAACTCGCGTATACACAGATGGGCGATGCTACTAAACCCATACAAAGCCAAAATTAAAATCATCCACAGACCGGGCTTGACACACTCAAACGTAGACCCCTTGTCACGCTTCCCGATAGCCACATGCTTCCAACTGATGGCGTGGCCACAAGATGACATGTGGAAAGACCTCTCAAAGCTGTACGAAGAAGATGAAGATTTCATGGGACACTGGCATGACTCCTTCGAACAACAGCGCCAAAATGATCTCTCAAGTGTGACTGTGAGTTCACAGCTGGGACGAGCGAGAGATCAAGAAAGGATTCAAAGTGAGACCGCCATGGAGCGGCTGGGCCGACCTGAACCCTTGACACAAAATAATCCAAACTGGATGGGAACAGATGTTCAGAGTGTGACTGCCGAAGTGCAGCTGGGACGAGTTGAACAAGAGGAGCTGAGCCCAAAGTTTCGACGAACAGAAGACGGAGTCCTTGTCAGAGAGGCTGATGAAAGCTACTCAATATGCATACCGAAGCAGAGAAGAGGAGAAGCCCTGCGGAGAATACATGATGAGCTGGGACATCCGGGGACCAGAAGAGCTCTCGAGTACGCAAGAAAACATTTCTTCTGGCCTACAATGAGCAGAGATGTGAAGACATATTGCAAATCCTGCAAAATATGCCAACTGGTGAAATCGGATACGTCGAAAAAACCAGGATCCTTGAACCCAATAGCAGTTCCACAAAGCCCATTAGAAGTCATCTGCATAGACTTTGTGGAGGCCTTACCCCCACACCGAAGACGAGATTCTCTAGCAACAATCACTGACAAGCTCACAAAGGCAGTGATGTTGGTAGCATGCAAAAAGAGCTCAACAGCCGAACAATTTGCGAAATTGTACTTCGAGCGTGTATATCCTGTATGGGGTGTCCCAAGGAAAATCATCAGCGATCGTGACCGACGATTCATCAGTTCATTTTGGAAAACCCTGATGGCACACGCAGGTACCAAAGTGGCGTTGACAACAGCATATCACCTACAGTCTGACGGTCAGTCGGAGAGAACCAACAGAACAATAGAAGGGATGCTGAGAATGATGATATTGGAACTCCCATCTGTGGGCTGGGTGGACCTCCTCCCGGCAATCGAATTCGCACATAACTCAACGCCCCACTCGATAACAGGAAAGTCACCCTTTGAACTGCTGTACACAATAACCCCAAGGACATTCGGAGATGTGTCGATACCCCCACTCAGCCACTCGATGACAGCAGAAGACCGGGCAAAAGAAATGAGGGAACAACGAGACATGGCGATATCGGCCCTGAAAATGGCACAACAATCACAGAAACGCTCTTTCGACAGAAGACACAACCCTATCTCATTCCAGCCAAATGAGATCGCACGACTGATGCATGGCGGAGTCTTCAAGAGAAAAAATAAACTGGATCCCACATCCCAACTGGTTAGAATAGTGGAGAGGGTGACCCCCGGAGCATACAGAATCAAGGTCCCAGACGGATCAAAGATGCACGACGTGATATCGATAGAACACCTGAGGAAATACAATCAAAGAGAAACAGATGAGGCGACCAGGGGAGAGGAGAACCTAAATGAAGAAAGGAGAATAGTCGAGGACAAAAGGAAGGCGGTGAGAATTGCAGGAAATAGAGAGCTGGGAGGCAAGAAAGAATACCTGGTGATATACGAAGACAACTCGGATCCAGAATGGGAAATGGAGGAGGATTGTCTAGGCTGGCCAAAGCTGATAAAAGAACATCTGGAGCGCACAAAGCCCTCACAAAGAACCCGGCCCCGCGGCGAAGATCCGAACGTCTTGAGAATTGATGGAGCGGAGAGAATAGAGGACACAGAGACAGAAGCAGGCAAGGGCAGGGATAGAGACACAGAGACGGACGCAGGCAAGAGCAAGGAAAAAGTCGGTGCAGGGGTACGACGTTCGGGAAGGACAAGAAAAGCGAGACGCTTCTTTGACGAGATGTGAGAGGAATTCGTACTGTATTCTACCCGCCGCGTGAGGAGGATCAATGTATTGGAGGACGGAGCCCTCTGCGTTCAAGGGGGGGGAACTGTAAGGTCCCCTTACCAAGGAGGTTAGAAGGAAGGTTAGCTCAGCCTATACACGTAGACTAGATTAGATAGAGGATGGACAGAAGGGGAAGGTCACGAGATCCTCCCGCATGTATATAGATGGGAGTCGTACTTGACGGACGCTCTCCAGGCAAGCTGAAGCAGAATTGATGACGTTTGATCCTTACAGTATCCACAATTTCTTTTGTTTTGCTGATTCAAGAGACGCAAGTTTTTACCTGCATGTAGTCCTTGTGCACATCGACACTCCTATTCATTCCATGATGAAAACTCCCTTGTATATTACCATGGACTACTTATTATAACCAGCATCTACCTGAAAAGCATATAGCATGTGACATGCAAGCACAAACAGTCTTTTCCCCTTTCCTATTTGGAACACATATCCGTATATCAGACTACAGACTAATCAGACTACTAATCAGACTATAGTCTGGTTGGCACATCAGACTAATATTCATGCATAGTTGGCCTATCTATGCAGTTTATTGATGTTGCGCTGCATAAGTAATTGGAACAAACTAAAGAGTTCCGATGCCAACCAGACTATGGTGCCGGCAATAAGAAAACAAACATTTCTCCAGGCTGCTGACTAACCACTAAATTTAATGCCAAGACCCTCTGACTCGGCGGCGTGGCGACCGACGAACGCAACTTTAGCTGTTCACAACTGATTCCGAAGACCTACATAGAGCCCGAACTCCAAATCTAAAGGTAGCTATAATTCCCGATATTTCTATAGCATGTACCTACTAATGTATCCTATACCTAGATGCCACGGTTGAGCAGGAAAAAAAAAAAAAGCCTGTCGGGCTGCTACATATGCAAGTCAACTTGCACGTCGCCATCAACAGAAGCGCACAGAGGTTCCTGAGCTGGAGGAGCTGGAGGAGCTAGAGAACTCGGGTTATTTGTTCTTATCCTATTTAAGTTAGTTTAACTAAGTCATTGTTCCTTTCCTATTTAGGTTAATCTATCACCTCTTGGCATGTAACATTCTCAAATTCTCTCATACAAAATTTTACTTTTCTTTCCCTTATAACTTCTTCAATTTTCAATTTATTTTAATTCTGAGAGCGAAGAGTTCTTCTGCAAGCCTAGTTCTATTAATCTACGCTTTGATTTAATGATTTGGATATGTTGTGGTTGTGGAGTTAGAAAAGTTCGTAGGTATCAATTTTGGGTCGTTTTCTTGTTGCCGGCACCATAATGGCCGATATTAGTCTCGTGCCCAGACCCTCAGCTTTGTCTCCCATAAGGGCTAGACTATCCCATCGACCCATCAATTGCTGTAGGTGGGTCTCGAACCCGAAAAAATCTCTAAGGGCGACGGCAGGTTGAAAGTAGGGGATCCATATGCTGCCAGCCCCTAGTCTGGTTGGCACAACACCCTCGAAGAGGGCCAGCCCCCTAATGTCGGATCCAGCTCTCGCTGACCTAGAACCAGCCCGGATTTGAGCTCCTCCAAGCTGTTGGGAGAAACTAGCACGTAGCAGGAAATAGCTGGATGTAGTAAAGGTGGCTTCTGAGATGGTGATTGCGGTCCTGATGCTCACAGTAATTGCACTGTCGATTGTATCGGTCATGGTAGGATTCATCCTGCTGATAGTTCTGTAGGTGATTTTATGAGTAATTCTAGATGGTGATTGGGGTGATGATTATTATGTATGGACATATGAGGCCGCAAGGTTAGGTTCTGCATGAAGATGGGCAGCTTCCAAATGCACATTTTTTGTTATCCATGATGCAGAAGGAATTTGTGGAAGTCTTCGAAGCGTAAGTGGTACGTCCAGACGCAGATTTTTTTAATACTAATGTAGGATTATAGACTAGGTAGAAAGACACGGGGCTAGTGAAGAACGGTATCTCATTTGCTTCTTATGCTTCTACATGTCAAGAGGCATATGGCATAAGAAGTGGATAAAGATTAGACTGGATGCACTGCGGTTTGTAGTCCGGTTGCATGTGAGGTTTGGTCGTTGGAATTTTATGTTTGCGTACTGTATTACCCTGATTTTGAGCCTCGGGAGAGTAACGCTTTTTCCTTGTATGATGAAACTTCCCATTGAACTCCTCACTTTAGCAGGATATAAGTACCTCTAAAATAGCAACAACGGGAAGTCATGTTAATCAGAATGGCTTTGCATTCAAACTCGGAGTTTGTGGTGAGTCTAACACACTTGACCACAGCTAGACACGATTTTCATCAGGTCAGGAATGCCTAAGGGGAAATTTGGCTTTGTGGACTCCTTACCTCCCTACTTCCCTCGTATGGATCGCTTAAACTTGGGGTACTTGGAGTTCTGTGGTACGGCATTAATGGCGAGGAAGCTCTGCTGAAGGACCCCTGAGGGGTTGTTAAGGTATTCTGAGTTGAGGAGGTACCAGGCCGAGCTAATCCAGCTCTTTCTCGTTGTTCTAATTCACCTGTTAGGGGTATCGCTCAAAGGATTGGTTTCGAAGATACCGAAGTGTGCATACCATCATTCCAGTCCAGGACTGATGCAATCAACTGTAGTACCTCAAATTTCTTTGCATCTCCTCGCTGTATGCTTAAGAAAGAAAGGAAAACGTTGCTCACGAGCTGTCTAATTAGGAGTTAGCATAAAATAACACTCGTGCCGGAGCAGTAAACATTACTTATCCACATTGTTACTGGCACTTCCTTTTTTGAGCATCCGTAAGGCTTTCGTTAGGTGGTCGTTTAAGGTAACAGCTTCATGTCTTAATTTTCCTATAAGAAGGTTTTTTTCCTTGACCTCCTTCTCAAATTGCTGGAAACGCTCGAGGTCATCTTGTGATTTCAACAGTTGAGCTTCTGCCTCTATAGCACGTAGCTCCATCATTTGAGACTTCTCCATTAAGTGGTCAATACTACCCTGCATATTCTCGGTGATCTCCCTTAACTCTAGCTTACGTGCTACATCACTGTTAGTAGGGTTTTTCGACACTATGCAAGCCCATAATACCTTCTTGTATCTCCCTTAGCGCTCGTTGCAGTCCATCTATCGTAGCAGTCTCTCGATCTCTCTCTGAGATGGCTTTCTCATAACCCGTCTTGAATGCCGCAAGTTGCTCCTCTAATTCCACGACTCGGTCCGCCAATGACTCTCGCATCGACCTCTCCTCCATGGCAATGACTTCCCAGTCCTGCATAGCTTGCCTTGTAGTCGCATATTCCTCATGAAGGTGCTTCTCCTGGGAAATCAACTCTTCCCTCTCTTTCACCCAATTTTGTTGGGATAGGTTGAGCCGATTTCGCAGATTAGCTAGTTCCCTAATAACATCTCTCGATTCCTCATTAAGCTTCCGATACTCAGACCGCAGTTCGTCCAGTTGGTTAGTGAGAAGCATATTCTGCTCCTCCAGTTCAGCAGTGGTGCTCCGTGCCTCCTCTAATGCATCCTATAGATCTGCATCTTTAGCAGAGAGACCTGGGACGGTATGTGCCCTCTCGGCCGATAGGGACTCACGGCATCAGCCTTTAACTTCTTTCCCATTCGCTCCTTCAGCGTTGATATCTTTTCGAGGAGGTTCCTGTACTGTTCACTCAACTGCCGATTTTCATCTTCCACTTTAGCTTGTCTTTTATCCCCTTCCGCCAAATCCTTCTGATGTGCCTCCTTCGCCTCCTTCAGCTCCTTCTGCAGCTCACTCTTTTCCTTGCTCCAATCCTGTATCACCTGCTTCAATCGCTCCTCCAGCTCTTTCGTCTTTGTTTGTTGCTTCACTAACAGTTCCTTCATCACTCCTGAGTCGCCCATGCTGCCATTGACAACCCCGGGTTTGTTATTTTCATCTTCAAGTTTTCGTGGTCCATCTTCGAGCGCCATCTTCTATTTCCAGAGACAGGATCTGGCGTTAGCATGTTGCGAAGCTGAAGTGATCCTAGCAAGAATGATTGTCGCTAGCTTCATACCCATGCGTCGCCATTCGAGACCAGCGCGTAACGTACCTCAACTGTGTCCTCAAGACCCGTTTCAGGATATGGGTGAATATTGGATAGAGTCGTGCGGTTGCTGGGATCCTCAGCTAGCTTCGGTCTTCTGACCACCTTCCTTCTTGCTCTAGACTACAAGTTGCACAAAAACCAACCGACGATAAAAGTCAGTTTTATTATTTTCATAGCATCCGTACACGGATATTTCACGCCCGGTAAAGCCTCGGATAGGGGGATGAAAGAGGAGAAAGATTGGACGCACGGTATGCTACTGCAGTAGCCTCCATCTGTATCCCGATACAGCAATTTCGCTTGCTTAGGTATCCCGGCGCTGAGCTTACGCAGGTCATTCTTAATTAAGCAAATATTGTCGCCACGCTTCTTATGATCTGAAAATATGCAGCGTTATGCAACCATTTGACTGTTAATATATCCGTACGGTGGAAGTTAGTTATGGCTATAAAATAGTCTGGTTGGGCTGCAAATTGTAAATGAGATATTCTGGCTTGTTTTGGATCTTGGTGATGCATATGTATTGGGAGGTTCAGGGCCAGCACCCAGGAGAAGTACATGTCTTTATGCCGACATTTCGATACATAATATAATGTCATCCACAAAGCATCCAGGCCTAAATTGATGAGCGCATGGAAACCGTTGGTGAAATATATCGAAACTGAACTACATTTCTTTCAATCTACTCTCCAACAAATCCCGCTTCGAACACAATCCCTACGCACCCCCCCAAAAAAAACAAGAGACGAAAAAAGGGAAACTGAATAGATTATATAAAATGTCCCCAAACATTAACCCCTACCTACTCCGTATGGCCCAAAATTCTCAGAGTTACCATTGCTCAGCGGGCACTCGCCCTGTGGGAATCTTCCCTGTTGCTGGATGGAATTGGCACTACCTGGTGGCCAGCCTCCATTCATATTGCTATTCATTCTTCCGTTTCCATTTGTGTTACTATTTTGATGGCCAAGGTATGGCAAACTCGGCGGATATCTAATATTGCTGCCAGTAGGCTTATCAATAATTCGACCCAACTGATGAGGCCCCCAACTACTGTCAGTGGTCGTAGGTATAAAACCGGGGTTCGTTGAAGGAAGCCGTGAGTTTCCGAGCGCAGAATTCACATGACTACTTTGATGACCATACGGTAGAGGTGTTATTAAAGAAGTGAATCTGTTAGCACTAGGAGGTATCACTGGTCTGTTCAAATTTGGCTGAGTTACGGAGGATGTCATATTCGGAGGTTGAACCGGTGGATACACCGAATATCCACCTCCATGTGTGAATATAAGTGGATATTGCTGGCCCAACGCAGGCTGTACCTGCCCTGCCAGGGGGGCAGGGGTAAACGCCGCAGAACTTGGGCTGAAGGAAACCGCTGAAGGGTTCAAGGTTGAGAGTCCAGGAACTGTACAAGGATTTAGAGAAATCCTGTTCCCAGGACCTCCGAAATTTGGAAATGTCTGTGTTACGACGCGGTACGGATATTGTGATCGACTCTGAAATCCATCATCTTGCTCCTGGTTGTTGCGTTGTAACATTTGCTTTTCATTCAAACCTGTTTACCATGTTAACATATGAAGGGTACATTCATTGAGGGTAACTCACTTTTCGACGGTGAAGGGCTCTCAGGAGGCGACTCCTTAAAATCCTTGAAAATTCGGGCGCGTGCAAGCTGATAAGCTGCCTCCTTTTCCTCCCTTAGTTTCAACAAATCGCTTGCTTGGGTGCCTCCACTTCCTCTCTCATCGCCAGTTTGATCAGATCCATCATCAACACCCTTTTGAGAGGGCGATTTTCGCCTCATAATCTTGACGGCGGCCAGTGGGGTTCCAGAGGGTGGTGTAGCTGGAGGCGATTTTTGACTAGCCATGTCGCTGAGCTGTATCAGAGGGCTACACAGAAACATTGTTAAAATGAATACAATTCGCTCCGTGTATCGGGGGAACAATACATTCTCGCGGCATGCCCTCGGAAGAGCCTGACGCAGTCAATGGTGTCTGGGGAGACGATATGTGTAAGCCGATAGAATTCTGCGATCTTGTGCACTAGCATTCGATGATAGGAATTGAGTGGGGCTGTGTCGTAGGAATCAAGCCTATTAAATGCATGTTAAGAAACGATACATAAAATTTACCGACGGACATACATACGTTCCGGTGATAAAGGCAATCACTTCTTGTTCAATCTTCAGAATGAGCGGGCGTTCAAGTGGTTTCCGTAAAGCATCAATCAACCTTGGATCTGGTTCATCAACCATTATAGGAATTAACTGCGGTCGCTCATCAATTGGTGGAGAAGAGGCACAGTGTTTAGAAACGACAACAAGCGGACTCGGCGAATCCCCAATCGGCACAGACACCGTGGTGTGGCTTGTGCACCTCACACTACCCCGCGGCCTATTCTACATGAAAGTCAGTTGAGAAATTTCGGATGGGATATGGGATAGACTGCAACATTCTGGTCTAATTGCTTCACATCAGGGACTTGGTCCTTTATGGACTGTTTTCCACCCAGGTCATCACTTCCATCGAGAATAATATCCCCTATTTTGCACACAAATTTATTCAAGTCTTCATCATTTTGGGTATTATCTTTCCTGTTATTGTGTGTATGATCCAGCGCAAGTGTAGCGGTATCTTCTTGGGTTTTTTGTTCATTTGGTACATTTGTGGAAAGGCGATCGTCACTGCTAGGGATAGTTGGCTCTTGGGCACCCAATTGACTTGTTCCGGATTTCACATACTGAGCCATAGTCTTGTCAGTGAATTTCCCTCGAATATATAATATGAGCTGGCGGCTTACCTCAACAGCAGACAAACCGGTTGAAATAGTAATATTGCGAGACATCCTCACAATCTAGAGAGACAAAATAAGAGAAAATAATAACGAACGCTCAAAAAGAAGTGAATGGAGATGACCAGGTCCCCGCATGCTCCGATTCGATTCTTGACATTGGCAAACTACTAAGCAGAGCAGCAGGTCTTCAGAAGAGTGGAATCCAGTGGCTATGCGGCAGATCATCCACACGCGGTGCCGGGAGTGGTTGTTTATCGTGTACTCGGAGGGAGCTGGTGGGGGTTACAGGTTGAGTTGTTGGAGGTTGTTGGCTAGAAGTAAGCGCAAGCAACATAAAGGAACTAATTAGTGTTGTGACCATTTTACTTAGGTAAACAGTATGGCTGCGCTAAGTCAGGTGGCCAATACACTGCATAAAAGCGGCCTGACAGATCTTAATGCAAAATGGTACTGACTCATCAGCGACTCCGAGGGTAGAGTATTGGATCGTGAATGGAAGCTCTGCATTCAGGAGACTGGCGGGCTTCATAAGAATGCATACTCCCTCTTCTAGTACTTCAGGATTGCCATAAAACTATGTTGTAAATCTGGAGTCTCTTGTTGGCATCTAGGAGGATATGGAGGAACTTAGTGCTGAGGAGTGTTATTTCGTGGTCTCAAAGAAAGCCCCTAAAGATAGTATTCCGAAGCACGGAGGGAAATTGGGGCCCCCAACATATAAAGTGCAATTCATGCCACCATTAATGCCAGGTGTCAGCTGAGAGGGTATGAGCTGGAAAGGGCGGTGGTGTAGATAGTTGTTCTGTTTGCAGCAACCTGAATCAAGGTGTACATATGTAGCACTTTTCCCAAGTAGAAAGACTTTTGTTTTGCAGCTCTATTACGAGGGTCTGATCGAGACTACAGCTCTCTATAATAATATAAGTGGAATCCCCCACTTATGTCAGTCTCGCTACTAGTCTAGCTTACTTATAAAGGTACTTCGTACTTAAGTACTGCATTTTGTTTTGAGAATCAAGACCCACTGTTTCTGCTGGTGAAGGAGAAATAGTTGATTTGTGTACTCAACCAATCTAACTCAGTCCCTTGATTTATGTTTCGGACCCCTTGGACGAGCTTACCACACCACTCTCTAGAACTTCAGATAGAGAATCATTTGGAAAACGGGAGATTTGGGAGTGCCTCCCTATTGCATGATATAAAGCCCTTTCAACAGATAATATTCTCAGTAGATCAGAGACCATTCTTTAAAGTTTGCTAACCGCATGTACAACTACAACTCGACGAGGACCAAGTGGAGATTAGTTGTGGAGGAGAAATCTGTGACAATTAAACTATCGGTGTCTAGGCAAACCTGGCACCCAGTTATCACGTTTTGTCCTAGCGATTTCACTCTCAAACAAAACCCTCACTCCTGCTGTTGCTATACTTGAATCCATACAAAATACGTTGCTACAGTTGTTGTGCTTGCCAAGTCTTAGGTAGATATGGATGCTTGCGTACTCTTACAGAAGCTGTTGTGGGATTACCAAAGGCTCTCATTACTGTAGATATGTGCAGGCACCTGGGGATTTATTGATGGTACGGTGCGCCTAGTCTGGTTCGGTACGCCCAATGAATAACTTAGCAGGGTTGATGGCTTTTGTCTCAAATAGGGATTTGGAAATGGAGAGCTAGAAAGCGATCCTGAGATTGCAGCTAGCGACTTAGTCTCGTGCAGCATGGGCAATAGCAAGAAAAGACTGAACCGAAGAGGATTTTGTAGAAGCGATTTGGTGTGATGAATGTAGCGTTGAAAGAGGCAAAACAGCATTCACCTATTGTATAACAAATTCAACGCGGCTTGGTATTTCATTACGTAATTGCGGGTCATATTGAATTCATAGCGTGAAGCGCCCAAAACAAATCCCCAGAACTACCCACAAACTCGCAAGGCAGTCTTGTACAGCGCCTATGCATCCTACGATGTCCACAAATCGCCACTCCCTTCCTTTTCTATCGAATGGCGCTTCTGTTGGCCATGGCCTCAATGGGCACGGAGATGAGTCCTTTGGGAATGAAGTAGGTAAAAGGGACTTGGGAAGGTTGGAACTCTTCTTTGCTGACACTGAGCGCGCAGTCTGTTTCGGAGAGAAGCTTGGAGATCGACGCGGTATGAATAATCCCATTAACTGCTACAAGAGATAATATCTAATCAGGCAACAGGAAAATGAAAGGGTCGACGGTGATATGAATGGTTCAGCTGTAATGTTCCACAGTGATGGTATTTTCTTCAAGCATGCCCGCCTCCTAATACGTACTGAATGTGCTCCTCTCGTCGATAGATATGAACCTAGACGACCTGGATCAAGTAATAACCTCTGCACCCGATATGATTACCCTGGGCCCTGAAGTTTATTTATTCGGGCAATACCTTGACAACATGCGAGGAAAGACTAAACAACACCACGGTGATGTAACGGCGTTGGAGATGGCAACATATGAACTTATACACACATATCGGCAAATTGCGAAGAAAAGTCAAGAGGATTATGAGAAGATATTCAAAGCTTTGGCGCAGTCAGCCGAGAAACGAGACATAGATGGTAGGGTTTGCGTAAGAGATGCATCCGGGGAATATATCGATCTTGAACAACTAGGCGAGCATTGCGGATACTGGTTGATAGAGTCCCAGACATGGGACTTGCTCTCGTTATTATTAAAACATCGACTTGGTACGCGTGGGAGGTCGAGCCCTGGCGACATGCCTTCAGGACTCGATAGGCACTGTTCAGATTTGAAATTTAAAGAGGGCCTGATGCTATCAGATCCCCAGTTCAAGGAGCTCAACATTATCCTAAACTGGGTACGCGGTAATGCGCCCGAGCCAGGAGACTTGCGGGACACCCGAGCTGCGGGGTGGGCATACACTAAAGATTCTGTCAAACACTTAAAGCTACAGCGACAAACCGGAGGGGAAAGCCATCGGCAGACGAATCCAATGCCTGAAGAAAGGGACCTGGTGACAGAACTTGACCCAGATGCTTTAACAAGACAAGGTAGATTTATTGCGCCAGAGGATAAGAGCTTTGAAGACAATTTCATGAAATTGATCTTTGAGTACCTCCGGAAAGGTGACCTCGTAGGAGCAATGGCCAAATGTAGAGACCTCAATCAATACTGGAGGGCCCAGACTTTGGCGGGTGGGTTAGAAGCGTGGGATGATGTAGTTGATGGACTGAAACTGGGCATGCATGGGGTGGAAGGGAACAGGAGAAGGGAGTTATGGAAAAGAATGTGCTATAAATTGGCTACCGAGGCACCTGCGTGGGAAGGCGCTGTCTATGGAATACTAGCAGGAGATTTGGAAAGTGTGCGTATTCTTCGTGCTGCAATTACCCTGATTTGCAATCTAATACGAAAAAATAAATAGGTATTACGAATGTGTAGTACTTGGGAAGACCATCTATTTGCACACCTCAACTCAGTCATTGAAACCCAATACTACAACTACCTTTTGATACATCAGCGAATACCAGTGACTGTCCAAAGGTTCCCAATATACGACGCTATACAACATCATGGGGGCCCGGACGCCAGATTTCTTCCAAAAATCATCGATTCCCTCCAGGCTGACAGTAGGGTGACTGGAGAAGCGCACCACCCTCAGCGGATACTGCAGGGCAGTTTGATATCTGAGCGGCTGGCAGTAACCCTTAAAGAAATGAGCAGGCAGGTAGAACTGCTGAGAAAAGATCCAGACTATGAGCCTTCTGCCGAAGAGAGACACTTGACAGGCTTGGATATCTCAGACTTTCGCCTATTAAGGGTGGTCGTCCATATCGTTTTGATTTTGGAATCTCTCGGCTCTGGTTTTAGTCCAGGCTCAAAAGAATGGCAATACGCCGAAGATGTGGTTGCCGGCTACATGGATGTCCTTGCCTCGTCAGGCAAATATAGTCTGGTTCCCCTCTACGCTGGCCAGATTAGCAGTCAGAGAGCCTCGAAAGAAATGGGAGTGATATTGGTGAAAGTAACAGATGAAAGAACAAGAATTGAGCTACTTAGCTTGATGAAAGGTTACGCCATTGACATTCGCGAGTCACTCAAGTTCATGATGTGCAATGTCTTTGAGATTACTGCGCCAGCATACATCAAGGTGCCACTTCCGAACTGGACTGGGATTCTCGCTCCCCGAACTACTGGCATCAACGATATCCAATCATTGACAGAGGAAGACGAAACAATGATACGGGCATTAGAGTGGATGTTACTGGTACCTGAATTAAAGGGCCAGATAATGCAGGATGGTTGCATCGTGTACAATAGATTTTTGTGTAAGCCCTCAACTCTCCATCACATGCTCCATGATACTGACAAATTTCGTGCACAGTAACTGGCAGATTAGCCGCTGCCAGAGAGTTAGGGAAACGAATACCTAGCACTAGTCTAATTCCCAGAGTGGGTGTGGATATGGAGCTCCCTGGCAATATGACAATTGATCAACACAATGAGGATCTAAGCGCAGAGAACGCTAGGTACGCTGTCTTATACATGGAGTTTGAAATGTTCGTTAGGGGTGTGATGGCGCTAGAGGACTGGAAAGAAGCTATACAAAAGGTCTTCGAGTATGTACACCTGATCAATTGCGTTTTCATATTAGGTCATGCTAACACCCCCGACGAAATAGGAGCAAACTTGATCGAGCTTACAAGTCGGAACTAGAGCAAGCTTACGAAGATGTTCAATCTTATGCCCTACCGATTGCCAAGACCTGGCTTATAGCATCCGCCGCTGACAGCCAAGAGGAACATGCACAGCAACTTCAATCCATCCGCAACATATACATCCCTGATCTGATCCTCGCATTGCATAATGTTTATACCGAAGCTGGAAGATACCTCCGTAGAAACCTTTTGACGCAGACCTTGGAGCTTGCCGCTGTGGTTGGGTCAAACAGTAATGAGGGACAGCAGATTTTGAAATGTTTTGTTGAGACAGGCAAGCTGAGGGAGTATGTCGACAATATTGCAGAGGCTAGCAGGATGATTCTGGGCGCGGCGCAAGCCTCTGGGAGAGATATATCAAAGAAGGGTGTTACAGGCAGTGGTGGAACTGGCCTGCAGATCTGGAATGTGCAATAGCTCACCTCTACTGCAGTACTATATTCAAGCAGTCATTGTATTAATATGTGATCTTTCCGGCATAAAATTACGTAGGGAAGACGGGATGTATCATACGACATATTTTTTTTACCATTTTTTGTCATGGGAACTAGTTGTTGGGTTGTGGGAATAGCTACTTCGTTGAATGCTTTCACGAGTCTGGTTGCGATCTGTGGTGTCTCGTGACTTCTGATTCGAAGCTCAGCCTCCAAGCCTTGCGATCCGCACAAGCATGACTGGTGAAGAGCCTACTTCCGATCATAAACCTTCGAAATCCTAAAGCCGCGGTATTGTACTGCCAGTTCTACTACATCGTGATAGAGCACCCCAATACCGAGCGCCCTTTGATCTTTACTTGAAAGTAGTCACCAATCATTTCCCAGTGACGACAGATTTCCCAGTGACGACAGACACTATGCGAGCCCCACTTCTCACGCAATTTCTAGCACTTCTTACCTTAGTCAAGCCGTCTCAAGGTTCGCCCACTCCAGCAACGGAGCATTATCTCACTGTCTCTGTCGTCTCCATACTCGGATTTCCTCAGCATGCACACCGCCTTGGCCACGGATACATCCCCACAGGATTTATCGACAAATCCCTCCGCTTTGCCTACTCCGGGGAGGATTGGGATAGGCAGTGTATAGAAGCTTCCGACACTACCAACGGCAAGCTAGTGCAAATTGCAGATAATTGTATATTTTGGCAGAAAAAAACCTTGTGGAATTGGGATGTCAAGGGACAAATCATGTAGGTGCTAGTCCCCCTTTACCTACATAGCTATTTCACAATGTTACACGCACATACCTTGGAAACTATAAGGCTTCAGATCATGCCCGTGATGAGGTATGTTGTCCTACAAGGAAACACGGATCCGGGTGTAGCCAGACTGATGATCAGGGTCTGAAATGAAATGAGTACGCAAACAGTTTCCTACATCAGATTACTGAACTTGCATCCATTCAACAGGCACACTGAGAATCAATGTTTAGAGCTTGCTGAGCCAGAGTATCTTATTGATGAGCCTTCATTGGGAGAAGTCACTCTTGCACAATGTAATGCCTCTTACTCCTTCCACAGCCTCCATTAATAACTCCAGCTTCAGACTAACTTTCCCTGCTCCCTTAAGTCTATATTTGTGATGGAGAGCCAAATCAACAATGGGTTGCTCTCCGAGACACTCGCAAGATATCAAATGTAGCCAAGCCCAACCTTTGCTTATCACCTGTCTGTGACAATGGGCTCTTAGGGGCTGTGGACTGTAGAAATGCTAAAGATATAGGTGAGTGATAGCCCCAGGCAGTATAATTTGGTTGGATATCAGATATTGTGTGAGTTCTACTAAATAACACCCGGTAGGCGTTACGAGGAAGGAGTAGATGCACATCATATACTATATATACATGGGAGAGGGTATTAACATACAAGGTGAATGGAGAATATACCCCTTGCTGTACTATCCTGCCGTCCAGTCCATATCTCCAAGAGGCTCACTATGTTGTTTCTCGAGACCTTCTCAACGACTTCGCATTGGCGACAGCTGTATGATGTCCGTATCAGGAAACTTGTTAAAATCGAACGATATCACTACTATCCTTGGTCCTCATTCCAAAAAATACCTTCTGCTCTGCATCTTCCTCAACTATTACACCTCTGACCATAGCAATAATGGGCCTGTGGTTACCCTGATTGAACTAAAATGGGGCGGCTGCGTAAAAAGATCTATACTAACAAACTAGTATCCGCAGACCTATCCCCTGTGGGGTAACTTGTTCCTCGCGGTTCCGGTCAAGACCTAAAGATTCACGACACTAAATGTACGAATTCTTGGATCTTCAATTGAAACCGAGACAGTGACCATGTATATAAGCACAGGAAACACCTAAAAACACTGCCCCTCGCATTTTGTCATTTGATGATAAGGCCGGTCCAATAATACCCGAAGAGGTGGTGTTTCTAGCCTCACGCAGCTCGGGCACATATAGTTCCTGAAGGCAGGTTATTTTTCCGGCTATACATTCCATATATAAGTGTAACAGTCATCGCTGGATTCACAAGGCCAATAGGTAACGTGAGGATAGCGTTAATTTTCAGCTTCTCTTCCTGCGTAGTTCTAGCCCGGTGACATGTAGAGTACATACAGGTCTCCATGCAAGACACTGAAGCGTGACTACACACGTGGCTAGGGAAGTATCAGAAGCACCCTGGAAACATGACAGCTAACGGTTGACCCAATTTAGGATATGTACCGAAATTCGAGGTACCAATGCCGAAGACAACGGCAGTTGTTACAAGTGTGGGGTAGGTTATAGTTACATATGCATCAAGAGACTCTTGTATCATGATTGATCCTTGTAGGCTCACATACTTGCACAGCACACCCGTGTATATGAAACTGTAATGAGGATAGTTGAGTAGGCATATACGTAGACTAAGCTCAAGGGTCACCAACGAAGCACAGCAGAAGATGTTCTTCCATCGATGTAGCCGACAATTGGTCAGTCCTATTATATTCGCACAGCTGGTTATCACAGATACGTCAAGATTGCTGGCAACCAAAAACCAGAATACCAAATCCCACAATCCCAGGTCAGCTCGCTTTCAAAAGACGTAAAAAGGCTAGCAGAGGCCCTAACAAACACCACCAGGTATTCAGGTCCATCCAAAAGTGTTGATTTAGGTGGCCACGTCTTCTAGCTACAATTATTATACCAGGTAGCTCTTAATCCAAGTTTTAGTTTTTCCAGAATTTCGTAACTAGGGCACTCCTCTCGGCTTAGGAACTAGCAAACCACCTCTAGTATATCATGTGTAGGTATTTGCTGTCCGTGCATGACAGCGACTGCTGCAAGCTATCTTTCTCTAGAATACTTTCTATAGTGTCTAAGGAGATATGAGAATACTTATATAATCGCTTTCTTAGCGAAAGTAGAATAAGTATGTCACTTGTTGTTCGAATTATTAAATGGCGATTAAGGGGGCGGATAGAATTCCAGAAATCATTTGACATTCAACTCCAATCAGATGCAGCTACAGGAGCTTGGAGATGAAGGATCAAGAAATACTCGGTTAAGTTTACGGTTAAGTATATCTATGAGTGAACAGCAGCAAGATGGGCTAGTGTAGGATAGTATGTGCAAATAGTTTAAAGCTGAATAAATCGGTCTGGGCGGAGAATTATAATTAGCCAATTTTGGTAGTGCGGTCTGATCTTGAAAATGTCTACAGGCTCCAGACCGGTATGATAGGACAATTGTAACTAGTCTGGTTGGCACTTCCCTCGTACAATGTTTCGTACCCTGCATAAAAGGCCTGAGCAACGCGCTCAGATTTAAGTAATGCATCAAATCGCGCAGGTTTGATGCATGTCTTACTACGTAAGAAAAACATTATAATATCACGACACTCATGATTACAAGAGGAAAAATCCTCTGACATCATATATAGTTCACATATCATTCTCATGTCGGCTCAAGCTGATGCCTCTATAGTCCAAGCGGACGCCTCCCATAATGCGCCTCTCCTACCGTAATACCGCTTCTCCAACCTAGCAGAAGCAGCTGTCCGTAATGCTTCTATGGATCAATATTAGGATATCTATGGACTCTGGATGAAGGACGAAATACTGCTGTCAAATACGTTGAGTTCTTAACACACGTCTTTCCTGCTGTTCGTCTGGAGTTGAGTGAAACTCTAGGTATTGAAAATCCAAATTTCATGCAGGACAACTCGTCAATTTATACCTCCAAGCTTGCTCGCCAATAATGGTTCTAAGATAACGCACCGGTAGGTAGTTGCTTGCTCTCCCGACTTAAATCAGATTGAACATTTCTGTGCATACATGAAGCGCCAACTTCACAAAAGGTTTCCTCACCTAATGAATATGCCTGGGGGCCCAGTAGTGGTAAAGGAAGCACTGGCAGATGCACTGCAGGAAATTTGGCAGGAGATTCCGGAATCACCATTGGAGAGCCTCTACAGCTCAATGCCTCGCCGTGTAGCGGCTATCATTAAGGTTACTACTGCTTAATGTACATAGTTTCCACTGCATATCTATGCGCGTGCATCATATGCAAAGGGTACGAAACATTTTGCCACCTAGCTGTATGTAACCATACGGCGGTAAACCAACGGGTTCTAGAACACTGGCACTGCTGTGATCGGGGGATATCAGCGAGATACCAGTCGGCCCAGCTTCTCCGCCCTCCAGCTTAGGCGTACGTCAATGTATGATCGCAGACTAAGTACTGTAGGTATACGTGGAGTCTGGTTGCACCTAGTCTGGGGTTGCACCAGCAAATCCTGACTATTTCTGCTTAGCGGCGGCCTCATCTCCGTTGCAGCAACAAACCAGATTAGTCGGTCGCAGCGAAAGCTTGTTTCTTATTCAATGCGATCAAATATGCGCACATGTAACCTTCACTGTGCCGTCCAGAGGTTGCTCGTTGGCTATGGATGGAGAGCCAAAATTCGTGACCAAATCTTAAGCCCACAGAAGTTGTTGGAGAACTGTACTTTTATTTTCAGAAGATTCAAATCGCAATTAAATGGACGGTGCTAATCAGTAGAGCAAACAAACAATGCTCCGTTACCGGCCTTAGTCCCGTGCCACAGACTTAAAAGTTCCATATAGTCGCCCAGTCGTATTGTTATTGTCGTGGGGTAAAAGCAACAGCAAACTCAGTGAATGTTATGACCGAGGCTATGGAAGCAGAAAAGCAAGCTGAACCTACGCCGGATTTGATTGGTAGGCTAGTTAGTTTATATTGGTTTTTAAGTTATGTTGCAGGTGCTTTTTCATGGCACTGCCCCATTGCATCCTGGCTGCATATCATTTAAAGTCGAGCAACAACCCCTTCGGGATTTTAAATGATCAGAAGTCCATTGTGCCAACCAGTCCATTGCTTGTCCCCTCATATAAAGATAAAGATTGACCCTCTCCTCATAAAGCTTGGTTATTGCGAAACGAGAACAGGTTATTATAACTTGGGTCGTTTTGCAGTCTGGTTGGCACCAACCCCCCCCCCCGTAGGTCGTTTTGGGGGTTGGCCTCTGCTAGGAAGGTTGGCGTCTCGGGGCCATTTTGTGAGTAGCAGTAATGCGTGGCGGAGATATTCTAGCCGGCTATTATTACGGTGCAATAGAGTATGGCGTTGGGAAAATTGCATAGGTGCAACCTTCGAGTACAAAGAGAGGTGGATCGCCTATTTGTAGTTTTGTGAACCCTCACCAAGTAGGTACTTGTACCTGTACAAGGCTGTACCAACTCCAGACCCACTCCACCACCTTTACCTGTCAGGAGCCTGGCTCATACGCTCGTTACAGCACAGCCCACATCTCCCATCTCAACAAGTGGTGCAAACACGACCTCCTAGTTGCTCAAACAAAACACAACCTTACAGACGTGACAGCACCCTTTTGTTCACACACCCCAAAGAATCCGCTCATTGAGAATCCGATATATCAATAACAGAGGTAATTGCTAGACGGTGAAGGGCGCCTGAACATTATCATCAGGTAACGCTGTTGTATGTTTTGATTTACTGGTATTTTCTCAATAGGTAGGTAGTTCCTTATGATAGGTTTCAGCAGGAATTAAGGGGCCTTTTACTGATCAGTATTCTAGAGTTAATTCCCTACATTTCCCTAACTTTTCGACATCATTTCGAAATCAATATGCCGGGAAGCCTTGAGGGAGAGACACGGACCACATTAGACAGCTCATCAGTATGCAGCACAGCCTCCGTTTCCCTCTGCTGTCCTTATGCTAATAGTTTGTTATAGAACATAATTCCAAAGGATGGGGCTGGAGATTCTGCGCCCACACTGTCCCCCACTATACCTCAAGACACCCGTTCTGGAACGGGTGGAGGGGATAAATTCCTTCATGTACCAGGTACTCAATCACGTGGAGGTTCGTTAGATGCACCTCTTACGCCTTCGTCTTTAGGTGGAGATACTCTTACGGCGTTCTCAAGCGATAATGGGGTGAAACCATCTCGTGAGGAGGGTGACGACTTCCTCAAGCCGGATCCGGGCAACGAAGCAGAATTCCAAGTTGACAATAACAAGTTTGCATTTTCACCTGGTCAGCTTGCAAAACTAATTAACCCTAAATCACACGGTGCTTTCAAAGCTCTGGGCGGCCTCGTGGGTTTAGAAAAGGGGTTACGGACGAATCGCGAAACTGGTTTGAGTCTGGATGAACGCACCTTTGTCGACTCAATTTCATTTCAAGAAGCTATAGGTGAAGCTACAGGTGAAGCTACAGGTGAAGCTACAGGCCCTGCCGCTGGAAGTACACCTACAGCGGAGTCCGGAACTCCCTATGGAGATCGAATCAGGTGCTTTGGGGAAAATGTTTTACCAGAGAAGCAGTCAAAGACGATCTGGAAACTCATGTGGATTGCATTCAACGACAAGATTCTGATTCTCTTATCGTGCGCTGCTGTAATTTCACTGGCGCTGGGCTTATACCAAACATTTGGAGTTCAGCATAAGAACGGTGCAGCTAAGGTCGAATGGGTTGAGGGAGTGGCTATTATCGTCGCTATCTTGATTGTTGTTATGGTTGGTGCTGGAAATGATTGGCAAAAGGAGCGGCAGTTTGTGAAACTCAACAAAAAGGTAAGATTGGGGGAGACTTATAACAAATTGGGATTGAAATAGTTAATGCTAACTTTCTCACCCTGTGCTATAGAAAGAAGATCGTGTTATTGATGTCACTCGCTCAGGTAGAGAGATGCAGATTTCCGTCTATAAAGTCCTTGTTGGTGATGTTGTGCATCTCAAACCTGGCGACTTAATCCCTGTTGACGGGATCTTCATCTCTGGTCATGGTATCAAGTGTGACGAGTCATCTGCTACTGGTGAGTCGGACCAAATGAAGAAAACTGCTGCCGACGAGGTCTGGAAGCAAATGCAGAACGGTGGATCGTACGAAAAACTGGACTGCTTTATTATTTCTGGCAGTAAAGTGCTTGAAGGGGTCGGTTCCTTCATAGTTACAAGTGTTGGTACACACAGCAGTTACGGCAAAACGATGATGGCTCTTCGAGAGGATACCGACGCTACCCCATTGCAGATGAAATTGAATAACCTCGCCGAGGCTATCGCGAAGCTTGGTGGCGGATCTGCGTTACTCTTATTCATCGTTCTGCTGATTCGATTCTTGATCAATCTCAGGGGAAATGATGCTACTGCTGATGAGAAAGGGCAGAACTTCATGCGCATTCTTATCACATCTATTACTGTTGTCGTTGTTGCGGTGCCTGAAGGTCTTCCGCTCGCCGTCACTCTGGCGCTGGCATTTGCGACCACCCGTATGCTGAGAGACAACAACTTGGTTAGGGTACTTCGCGCATGTGAGACTATGGGCAATGCTACAACTGTGTGCTCTGATAAGACTGGTACCTTGACTGAAAACAAAATGACTGTCGTCGCGGGTACGCTTGGCCTCCAAGTATCTTTTGGACCTGAATGGGATTTCACCCTTGACGAAGACGCAAAAGAGGTGGAAGAAAGGAAGGAGTATAATTTACCTGTCGTTCTTGATATCCGCGATGCCAAGGACAAATTTTCTAGCGACATCAAGGATGTACTGCTTCAGAGCATAGTTTCCAACTCGACGGCATTTGAAGAAACAAATGGTGGAACTGAGTTTATTGGATCCAAGACTGAAACGGCACTCTTGGGGTACGCCCGCGACTACCTGGGCATGGGTCCTTTGGCAGCAGAGCGAGCAAACTCTGCAATTGTTCAACTGATTCCCTTTGACTCCGGACGAAAATGTATGGGAGCTGTAGTCAAACTCTCTAACGGGACCTACCGTCTATATGTCAAAGGAGCCTCAGAAATTCTTCTTACCCAATGTACACGCATTATCACTGACCCTAGCGGGCAACTTGGTGAGACTGAACTTACTAGTGATAATCGCGACTCTATCAATGAGATAATCGTTCAGTATGCAACACGTTCCCTTCGCACTATTGGTCTTGTCTACAGAGATTTCCCTCAATGGCCACCCGAAGGTGCTCGCGCTCAGACAGAGAATCCAACACAGGCTGAGTTTACTGATGTCTTCTGCGAGATGACTTTCTTTGGCATTGTCGGTATTCAGGATCCATTGCGCCGTGGCGTCAAGGAGGCTGTCGATGACTGTCGACATGCCGGCGTGGTCGTTAGGATGGTTACTGGTGACAATGTCATGACAGCGAAGGCTATCGCCAAAGACTGCGGCATCCTGCAAGCTGGTGGAATAGTGATGGAAGGGCCTAAATTTAGACAGCTTAGCGCTACGGAAATGGAGCAAATGATTCCTAGACTACAGGTTCTAGCCAGATCAAGCCCCGAGGATAAACGTATCCTAGTCAAGAAATTAAAAGAGCTTGGTGAGACAGTAGCTGTCACTGGTGATGGTACAAACGATGGACCTGCTTTGAAAACTGCGGACGTTGGTTTCTCTATGGGTATAGCTGGTACGGAAGTTGCTAAAGAGGCTTCTGCCATCATTCTCATGGATGACAACTTCGCATCAATTGTCAAAGCTATCATGTGGGGTCGCGCCGTCAATGATGCCGTGAAGAAATTTTTACAGGTGAGTAAAATGGCGTGTTGATTTCAGGAAATCCCGATTCACTGACATGATGTGTTCTAGTTCCAACTTACTGTCAATATCACCGCCGTGCTCACAACATTCGTAACAGCAGTGGCAAGCAATGAGGAACAGAGCGTTTTGACTGCTGTGCAGCTTCTCTGGGTCAACCTAATCATGGATACCTTTGCTGCGTTGGCCCTCGCCACTGATCCACCCACCAGGAGCATTCTTAATCGAAAGCCGGAACCAAAGTCTGCCCCTCTAATTACCGTAAATATGTGGAAGATGATTCTCGGTCAATCTATCTATCAACTTGTAGTGGCTTTCGTGTTGCACTTTGCTGGACCTTCGATCTTGAACTATCACACAGAGCAGGAGTTGCTTAGAATGAAAGCACTGGTTTTCAACACTTTTGTCTGGCTACAGATCTTCAATCAGTACAATAATCGTCGCCTTGACAATAATTTCAATATCTTTGAGGGCATCACCCGCAACTGGTTTTTCATTGGTATTAATATTGTCATGATTGGTGGCCAGATTATGATCATCTTCATTGGAGGTGTTGCTTTCTCCGTTACCAGGCTTAATGGCGTTGAGTGGGCTATTTCGATTATTCTTGGCGCAATCTCCTTGCCGGTTGCTGTCGTCATTCGTTTGGTTCCAGACAGTTTGTTGGAATCTATTATTCCGGACTGGATGTTGAGGAAAGATGCAAATGTCTATGTCTCTCAAAACGAAAGATTCGAGTGGAGCAAGCCATACATGGATATTCACGAAGAGCTCTCTTTTCTAAAGACTATACGTGGAGGAAGAATCAACCAGTTGAGGTGGAAAGGTCGGATGGCTGTTGAGCACATTCCTGGATTCCGACCATCAGCTCCATCCTCTCCAACTGTTGATGAGATTGGGCAACAGCAGCCTCCTCCTTCCCCAGGCTCATTCACTCGCAGGAGATCAAGGTCCAACTCTGCGTTTGGGACTATGGTAGCAGTTCTTCCAGGTGTCGTCGCTGGAGGCATCGGGGGCTCATCTCCGGTAGATCGGAAGATAAACGTCCAGTTCCCTGACACAGACTCCGAAAAACAACCAAAGCCAGCACCCTCAGAAAATATTGCATAGAGTACACTTGATGAAGTCTCTGGATATGTAGGTTTTACTTCTGACTTCGGGCAGGCGTTCGAGGGCTTGTTTTAATAATTTTTGAAATTTCTTAGTTTTCTCAATTCCCAGGGCCCTGACTCTATTTTATTGTCCATTTGAGTGAAGGCCTTTTTATTGTACAGTACTGTCTCAGTTTAAGGTGTTGCAATGATGTGGGAAATTCAGAGTCAAGAATGAGCATAAGACTCAGGGTAATGGGTAATGGCGGTGATAAGAAGGCACAGAGTATAGTTTTCTTTTTTTTTTTAGTTGATTATACACGAAATCGGATGGGTAGCTCATATGGTTACTGAGGGACAACCGGGAATGAGGGTAGAAGCACGAGAGTACAATAGAAAGGGAAACGGGATATGTGGTAGGAGACAATGCTCAGGTTATATGCAATACCCCGGCGAAAGTATTTGCGACCCCCTCCTGCAAATATATATGTAAAAGTCGCAAATACTTTTGCTGTACGTCATTCTGCCTTTCCAAGCAATCGCATTCCCCTACCGTAGTATATAGTATATGTACTTTTAAGCTGCTAATCTAGCTCCCACTGTCCCCTAACTGCAAGAAAATGCTGAGGATAGATCGTGCGGAATCCAATTTATTATAAGTATGGGATAGCGGTTAATGATAAGTGTAACTATAGCTTCTTGTGGAAAAATGCAATCCTGGAGAAAGACCAGAAGCAAGAGTTCACAGTGTTTAGCTTCTTGACCTGTGGTTATGAATTTGCGTTGTAAAGTACAGTAGAAGAAATCAAGAACAGTGCTTATACCTTTTGTCCGCAGGGTTTTTCTGACTCCATATTCTGCACAATAACTCTAAAAATTCAATATCCATAGTCACCACTGATAGTTTTTTACATAAAACTGCTACCTTGAGTGAAACCAAGCTCACACGGCCATTTCCAGACAATAGGAGTACAGTATACTATTACACCAAGCCAGAAAAAAAATTATATGAGAAGCATTTCAACATATTGGAAGCTCCTTAAGGTGCGTTTCTGTATTCTGAAATTTAGTATGAATTACCAAGAGGGGAGCTTTCGCCATTTTGGAGTGTAATTGCTAAATGTTGGGTCTTCCAAATTTCACATGGTGTAGTCCATAAGTGACTTGAGCCCGCTCTTTCATTGCAATAGTACTTGCATTATCTCTTCATGGGTTTCCGATTGATTTTCTACAAAGTACATCCGTCCTATAGCTAAAGATACACCTATACATCAGTCACCCTTGTCATCTATGGCCCTCCATCTTTGAAAGGAATAAGATCCCCCATTAAGAGCCAATCATTCGCCCCATCTCCCTATCATCACGCAGCGCGGACAAAACCTCCTCCTCCCCCACGCTAAGCCTCACTCTTCCCGCTCGCTCACCTTTTTTCATCTCCAACCCTATAACGCCGGCCTCCATTAACATTATAGCAGCGCTCATCAGCCCTGCTACTCTGCCCCCGCCTACAACACCTTTTCCTCCAATAACCTCAGTAGATAGTAACATTTCTTCAATTTTGAAATCCCCGGCCATCTTCGCCATCCTCTCTGCCTCGTCAATAACATCCGCCATAATGTTCTCCCCTACTCCAGAGCGGCGAATCCTGGCAAGTATAGCAGCAAGAAAAACTTTTGCTGTGAGCGGTAGATGGTGGAGGTATTGCTGCAGTGGGGATGAGGTGGCTTCATTGATTGCTTGCTTGATTACAGCAATAGTGACTCTTCCCTGGCCCTGAGAGCCAATAGGCCTGGCTTTGGTTGATTGTAGGACGTTAATTGGGCCTCGGCCCCGCTTGCTTGGGGTGCCAGGTATTAACATACTATCTGCTTTTCCAGAAGCGTATTCCACGATTTCAACGGCACGGCGGCATATATCGAGAGCTCGACGGGCGTCACCACTTACAGCCGCAACTTTTCGGCTGGCGAATTGAATGGCATCAGAGTCAACGATGTTACCTGGGACACCCCCAAGACGAGATTGGATAATCTTCATCAATTGATCGTGGGTGTATCCAGGGAATGTGATACGGGTAAGTCCTGTAAGCAAAACCTTCCTTAGCGGTATGTCTTAAGGAGGATGGTAAGTTCAGGGTAACCCAAAGCCTACCCAATCTACTGCTGATCTTATTGCTCAACGTCCGCTCAGGTAAATCCATAGTGTTCGCCACAGCGAGCACAATGAGCCTAGAATGCCTGACACCGGGCCAGTTGAAAAAATTGTACATGACACCTTGATTCTTCGTGACAAGCTGATCCAGTTCATCCATGAGAACTACACAAGGTACACGCCTTGGGCTCGGCCTTGAGAACTCTGCCGCTAGCAAGGCTAATGCATGAGCCGGGGTGACTCTCTCCCCTTTTATAGCCTCCCAGAGCAAACTGTAGCTCTGATGTGGGTCTGCAATCTTCATCCCATTGATTTCAACGAAGATAAAATCATCTAGTTCTTCCGAAGCCACAGACGCCTGAAGTTGGGCTATGACTTCTCGGACTGTAGCGGTCTTCCCAGTACCAGGAGTGCCAGAGATGTAGATACATGAACCAGAGCCCTCAGAGATAGCATCTTCGAGGTGGGTGTAAACTTCGGAGAACTCGGCTTCTCGGCAGGGTAGGAAGGCAGGAACGGCAGAGACGTGGAGTCGGTTGCGGGCGAGGGCATAGGGCGAGTCAAAGAGGTTTGTAGGGAGGATACGGGTGCCAAGTGGGGTAAATTCTAGGGCCTTTTTGATAACCACGCTGCGAGATCATGAGCAATGAACATGTAGAGGCCGTGTGACATACCGTTTATGTGTCGGTGTGGTAAACTTGGATGATGGGGTCCGTCTTGAGGGTGTAACTGCAGCACTTGTCTTTTGTCTCTTTCTTGGTGTGCGTGGGTTATTGGAGTCATCCAGTTCATCAAAGTCGGAATCCTGACCAATGGTCAGTACGGACCGCATAAATTGAGCTCGATGCAGAGATACGTACCTTTTCTATGAAGTCATCACCAAGGCCTGGACTCTCTCTATATGGTAGTATGGGCTTGTGCCTTCCCTTCCTTGTCAACTTGGTCTCATCGGATATTTTCCGGACTATCATGTCAATATCCGTCCCTCTGCCTTTATATATATCCTCCCATATGAATTCCTCCGTATATGTTGCAGTCCGGGGCGCACATCCTCTTCTGCAGATAAATACCTTGCCATATTGCTTAGAGTTCTTTTGAACACCGTTGGGATATTGCTCCCGGTATTTTTGTTGTGACAGGATAATGGCCCTTCCGTTGATTGAATATAATGGGATTTTGTTCCAGCTGGGATTGATATACAACTCATGCTGGCCTCTCTGTCAGTACATAAAACATAAAACAACATAAATAAGTAATCAGAGAGGATTGGAAAAGCATACAGGAAGGTAGTCCGTGCGTTTATTCTTGCTTTTGATCTCGAACTCGGTGGAAAACCACATCACATTGCACTCCATCTCGCCGTTTTCTTCAGTAAACTCACACGCCATACCAACGTATGCCTCACCAGAGAGCCCCTCCCCCTTAATGAGCAAACAGTCACCAATCTGACATTCAAAGCGGTTCCCTATTTTCGCTCCGATTATCTTTCGCGATTTCGCCTCCCGCTGCGACCGCCGCTTCTTACTCGGGGTATTCATTGGCGAATCATCGTCTGGAGTATTCGGGTCTGCTAGGCCGCCGTAGATCCATTCCCATGGCACGTCCTCAACTCCCAGCTCGTCATCCGAATCTTCTCTGACTACACCTCGCAGTAGTTTTCTGGCGTGATCAATGTTTGACTTTTTTTGGGGAGGAGTACCGTGTATTGAGGAATTTCCTTTCTTTGGCGGCATTCTGGCTTGATCTTCACTGGGTAGCCGAAATATTGCAAATGAAGCTCTTATTGAGGATGAGCTGGGATTTGCCGCAAACGCGATGGAAGGGTTGCCACGTTCCAGGTAACCTTATCTCGGCAGCATTTTGCTTAGGGTTCCTTTGAGGAATAGGCCCCCAGAGTGCCCCTGCACTGATATGCCCCAGACCCCACCAAACTTCCCATCCATTCCCAGCCTACTACATTATTCTAAGTTGTCTTCCTACAATTTGCTACGAAAATAAGATGGCAGCACCTGGGAAGGGCAAAGGGAAATCCAAAGATTTCGACTTTGAGTTCAGTGGTGCGAGAAAATGGAGAGCTTACGCTGAAGAGGCTGCTGCTGCTTCTGGTTCAAAGGTGCAGACATCTACAGAAAGTTCAACGGCTCAGCCAACAGCAACAGCACCAACGACGACCACGACGACCACAACAACAACAGCAACAGCAACAGCAACAGCAACAGCAATAGCAACAACAGCAACACCACAAACAGAATCGCAGCCAGTTCCAGTCGTACCTCCTCCTACTACCCCTGCTCAGGCTTATACAGTTGTTTCGTATGCCCGGCCTGGTAGATCAAACCCGAGTCGACATTCACACCACCCTCAGTCTGGGCAGCCTGAGAGGTTTAATGCATTACCTGATATTCAAGCAATTAACAGGAGGCGGGATCATGACATTTCTCCAGAGGGAATTATCCTGGACAATGAGGCACACCAGAGGGCAAGGGCTGGAGAACCACCAGATGGTAAATTTAATTCTCTAGTATTCTCTCGTCTAGATGGATGGCATTTACTAACTTTGCAACCATTTCAGATCTCTACAACTTCTCCCTGTTCTTCCCCGATGGATTTAAAGGGAAGTTTTATGGCCCAAGAGTAAGTTCCAAGAATCTCGTATATAGAGTAGGTAACTAAAGAATAATCACAGGATATAAACTTGTCTTATATTGCCGCCAAAACCGATACATATATTGCACCTTCAGCATTGGATATTCATGTATGTGATCTAGCGAGATTTAGCAGATATTTGTTGATTATGTCTGACATCCTCTATTGTAGACTGTGGAAATGTGGGGCCCACGGGAGGGGATAGAAGAAGCAAAAGAAGATTTGTACAAACTTGGGCAGTTTGCTTTGAGAAGCACTAGATTGGGCATAGTAACCGCGAAGGAGAAGTTTGGCAAAACCAATGCCCCTCCTACGGAGGTTCAGGCGGAGAGGATAGCCAAAAGTCAGTCCGTGGAAGCTAAGCGACAGCATTACAAACAAGCCCCGGAAGATCCTACTGCCTTTCCAGTAGTTGTGCGTGCCCAGCGCTCTTCCAGATTTTATACGCAAGCTGACCGTTATCTAGGGTGTTTTTAGCTGGCCAGAAGACCCTAAGTAAGTGCCTCGTTTTGTCTGTGAAGGATGCATCTAACATCCCAAATTAGTCCTCAAACAGCACTGGGAATGAATACAGAGGCCTTTGATTCTATCAGGTCCGACCACGAGTGCCATATCGAATACGTGCGTAAAACACAGTCGTTTCACGTATACGGAATGAAGACTACAAACGTCCAGGAAGCTCTAGACCGAATCCATGGAGTTTTATGCGAATTAGCAATGAAAAACCGATGTCTTGGTGCAACGGCAACTAGGGTTCACATGGTGGTGCCTCCGACCTCTGAGCAACTCCTGATGGGCGTACATCTTGATGGCAATCATAATCTTAAAGATCGTCAGATTACTGTCAAGCGTCTACCTGAGAACGGAGGGGTTCAGTGCCATCTTACAGGCCGCAAGCCTCCTCAGAGAGCCCTTGCAACATGGGAAAAGAAAAGGGAGACTCTCTTGAAAGCGAATTCAGCCTTTTTGAGGAAAGTAGTGCAGAGGGGTCTCGATGATACACTATATTGCAGAGCTCATGTGGTCATGAAGGTGAACTTTGGGACTCTCGTCCTATTTGGGTACCAGAGACCTGCCGATAACTCTACATCTCATGATACCACGTACTTTATGGAGATGATGAGGGGCCAGGGTATTCACGCAGAACTCCTCCGACAGTAAGCAATCCTCCCCAAAAAACAACACTGGAGGAAATATCTAATGGTAGCTATGAAGTATTGGATCCATGAACGTCGCAAAAGAGTTGATATCTATCTGTCGTACGCGCGATGAGATATTCAACCCTATTCACAAAAACTCTCCATATATTCTAGGCCGCCCGGAGATGATATACACTGCCACTTTTGCGTTGACGTTGAGTGACAGTTCCACCTCTACTGAGATACGCCTGGAGTGCCAATTCGGCAAAGAGGAGATTGTAGGAAACAAGCAGCAATTCCAGATAATCCACTGGAGCTGGCTCAGCACTCCTAGCCATGGTCACCAGTTCAAACCTTCCCATGATAGTGAGGGCGCGTACAAGAGAAAAGGGCCTCTTGATATTAAGGTACTTGACCTAGCAGAAAACTTGGCCTGGCAGTTGGAAATCTCAAGCTATTCCAGGCTTCCACATGCAGACTTATACCCTATATTCAACGACTTTATCCACAATGTAACCTTAGATGTACCTTTACCTACCCCGGCGGATCGGGAAGAAGGACCCGTGCCATTGATGAATTTTGTGAATCTTCACGGTCTCGATGTGGAATCGGTTTGTGTAAAGACCAAATTCCAATGGTATATCAGCACCACGCCTTATATTTTTGAAGTCACGAAGTATGACTTCTATCTCACCCCGAGGCATACGCCAGAGGGTGTATCTGCCAATGTTAAGGGAATCGTCCCCGACACGAGATGGGGTGCAAGCTTAGCCTCACAACAGTGGATAGATAAGCTCGGAGCCCAATGGAGTCTTCCAATTGGATGTCGCGGTGTGTGGAAGCCTGCGATCAGCGCATTTTTCAAACCAACGAAGGTGGGAGGGATCAATGATCCTCTGATCGATGGAAAACCTAAGGAGAGAGCCGAGTGGGCAGAGGATGGGTTCAAAGAATTTGAGGGTAGGGTCAAGGAATGCCTAGATTTAATTGTGAAGGCAAAGAAGAGCTCCAAAAGGCGCGCAGAGATGGCTAAGAGAGGGGTGCATGAGGATGACATGGATTAGGTGAATTTGTAGTGAAGGCTCACCACATCGGGTACATCGGGTCTGTGATTCATGCATCTTTGTATGTCGGCGTGCCTTATTGGCTTGTTTGCTTGCTTTGTCTTTTCTTGCTACTTCATCATTTTCTTCTGAAACGAGATGTATCTTTGCGGGGCCAATAGGCCATCTACATGCATAACTTACGAGTATCAAATGTAAAGATGCTTCCGTGTTGCCAAGCGCTACTAAGTTTGGTTAGACAAACGGCAATGATTCTATTCCTCAACCAGAGCACTGTAATATTGACATTAAGTGCTCTGATACTAAGCTCGGCCCTGAGCAGCGGTTTATCTCACTTTACATGCTAGCAGAGCTGGCGATCACGCAACCGTGTATTATTCTTTACCAGATCGACTGGCGCAAAGGAGGCTGACGAAATTCACCAGTTCCCCTGTATGCTCTCGACTAAAGAACACTCCGAGCTTATTATATCTACGAGAGACCCCTTTCCCCAAGCATCAACAGTGTTAATACCAACGGTACTTACCTAGCAAGACGGCCCGATAATATTGAAGCCTTGTTGAATAGTCGCGAGTCATTCGCCCTAGCTTACTGTTGGAACTTCCACACCCGCGAGATCTGAAGGATACTGTCTGAATTCGTGAAGGATGTGGAGAATACCCGCAATAGCGTATGGGGACGGAAACCATCCTATGTGGGGACCAGTTACATCAACCATTAAGTAAGAATTCCATCACGATACATGGTTGCAAGTCATAAT
Organism: Terfezia boudieri ATCC MYA-4762; assembly: GCA_003788615.2. Classification (NCBI taxonomy): domain Eukaryota; kingdom Fungi; phylum Ascomycota; class Pezizomycetes; order Pezizales; family Pezizaceae; genus Terfezia; species Terfezia boudieri. The sequence goes on along the minus strand of ML121529.1, from coordinate 533,773 downwards.
GGCTAATGGATGTATGTAGTTGGTGTGAGGAGGACTATATTGTGACGACTTGTGAGTGAGAACGGATCACTGGGGTCAATTTCCGGGTATCTCTCCCTCTCTCTCGTCCTGCTGTTGCAATGAGGGAGAGAGGGGCTATGTTTCTGATTCTATCAGAACTAGAGATGGAATTGAGCTTTGAGAACATTGCTAATTCATACTAGACTGTGCAGAGCTTATCAACTCACTCACGAATCTCATGTTCGTGTATGTGTCAGGAAAAGGAATTTGGAACTGCATCAAACATGGTCATGACTCAGTTTTCTTAGCCACTTGGATTAGTTTTTTGATCGTGGGGCTCGGATCATTTCTTTTCCATTCCACACTCTGGTGTAAGATCACACATTTCACCTATCCTTAGAAAATACTGCAGTCTGATGTTTTCTGTCCGAAATAGATTCGATGCAGCTTGTTGACGAGCTTAGCATGATCAATACCACCCTAATTATGTGGTTTGCCACATTTGGCCACAAGCAAAGCAAACGATTCAACTGGGTACTCGCTCTGTTCCTCATCAGCGTCCTCGTAATTGTGGCTTCGGTCTACCATTACCTTGGAGATCCAGTATTCCACCAAAACGTTTATGCTATTTTGACTATTATCGTGATTGGACGAAGTTGGTACCAGGTACATACTTGTGTAAAGGAAACATCTCCTGAGCATTATAGGAATATGAGGGATATGGTTCTCCTGGGGCTTGCCTCAGTTGGAGCAGCTTTTATCTTATGGAATCTTGATACGATTTTCTGTGGACGTCTTAGAGATGTTAGAAGGGAAATTGGAATGCCCTGGGGGTTTGTCTTAGAAGGGCATGCTCACTGGCATTTGCTCACTGGGTTGGGGGGTTACTTTTACATTACCTATGGTAAAGGTTCCAAGTATATATATATTGAAGGTTATGTCTAACCCTCGATTTACTATAGGGTTGTATTTGCGATATGTGCTTGACCAGAGAACAGATGAATATGAGTTTATTTGGCCCTCCAGGCTCACGGCGTTGCCGTGCGTCAGGAGAAGGCCGGGCTTTGTAAAGGGGATTAAGCTGGTGAATGGAGTGAATGAAACAGATGGAGCAAGCAAGAAAAACTTGTGACCTTGTTCGTTTACAGCTGCGTTTCCCCTCTGTTATACACTTTGATTTCTTTTTATTTTTTGGTTTAGACATGCGGTGCATTGATTACTTGTATTATATAGGAATGGAATAAAGTAGCTGTGATACTTACATACTTAGTATGGTCAAGCTATACATAACGGACGGAAAAATTATACGGTAGTCTACGGATCAAGGTGTCCCACCACTCGGTTGGTCAATTTAGGGGGCTATCATGTCTATCACCTCCTTCACCCGACACATCAAAAATATTATGTATGGAAAGTACCTCTACAGGGTCTGAGAGGGAAGTTTGGTGAGCTGAAGGCAGAGCCCAATTCGTTCGGAATAGCTGGTGTAGCTCGAAAGCTTTCAGGACCGAGAATCCTAACCAGACTAAGAATCCGCTAGAGCCACTGATAAGCACCTGGGCAACGCTATCACGTCCACAAACGTCACATCACGTTAAGCCTTGGCCTTACATATGGTATGATGAATATAATTCCAATAGACAAGAGCTTTTTACTTGTGTACCATTCGGAATATCCCACGAAGATCTCACAAAATGGCTGCCCGACCCAGAAAAGTGCTCTTAATAGGCGGCCACGGCCGCACTGCTAAATATATTACCACAATTCTCCTTTCACATGGTCACACTGTCTACTCTCTGATTCGCAATACATCACAAATTCCGGATATCAGAAAACTCGCCGACCCATTCCCCAAGGCTGAACTGATTCCGCTTGTGCACGACCTCAATGGCATCTCGACTCACGAAGTGCAGGAAGTCCTAAGCCATGGTGATGGGGCTATTGAGTGGGTCATCTGGGCTGCCGGGGCGAAAGGTAATATTCCACGGCATCCACAGGATCAGTTGAGCGTGGAGCGTGATGCGGCCATCCTTTTTATCAGGCAGGCAAGGGGGGAGAGAATTGGTCCTAGGGGAAATGTTAAGAGATTTATCTTCATCAGTGCATGTATCTGCAGAAACGAACCGGCGCCATGGTGGAGTCCAGAGACTACCGAATATTACAAGAGAATGAAAAATGAGACCATGCCTACATATGTCGAGGCGAAAACGGAAGTCGATACGATGCTCGTTGAGGAGTATCGGGATAGGCTGAACGTTGATGGGGATGATAGTGAGGAGGGATGCTTTTCCGTCGTCAGCATTCGGCCCGGAGAGCTAAGAGATACACCCGCGACGGGGAAGTGTGACTTGGGGAAAACGAGAATGGCAATGGAGCCGTTGAGTAGGCAGGATTTGGCGAGTGTCGTGGTCGAGCTGTGTGAGGCGGGGCGTAGAAAGGAGAGGGGTGGGGGAATTGGATGTAGATGGTTGGACGTGGCTAGGGGAGGGGAAGACATTAAGCAGGCGGTGGAGAGGTGCATTGAAGGGGATGTGGATACGAGTGTAATAGGAGCCATAGTGAGAAACCTATAGTAGGAGGGCAGTACGAAATTGAGTCTTGGTAGTGCGTCAAGGAGGGTTTAGTCTGCGAGGTGTGCAGCCAAACTAGAAAGGGATGGTTTATTAGGGCTGCTGTGGAGATTGTAAGTTATATATGGCAAGAGAATAAGAAATATTTAATAGTTTGGGGTATACATAGTTTGACTGCAGGATATATAGAGTACGCGGTAATTTGAAAATAAGAACCCCTTTCGAAATAAGAACTTCCGTGGGAAAGGCTAGAGATAACATTGAGGGAGAGGTTGAGAGGACAGTGGCACAGGGAGTACGATATTTGGCGGGGACGAGTTTAGCAGCGGGTTCATCAGGTTCTTCTTCACAGGCATATATGGCAGTGATGCACAGTTGTGCACTGGGTTCCTTAATTGTTCTAGGCCATCCTTGTTCGCATAGCAGCGTAAAACACAGCAAAAAAGGTCAAAATGCCTGTTTATAAAATGTTTTCTGTGTTCGCTACTTAAGGCCATCACAGTGAACTAAAGCTATCAAACTCACTCATATATATTTTCTAAATTGTTTCCCTGGAATCTCCAAAGATCACAGCACAAATTACCCCACTCAAGGTGGAGGTACATGGGGGGTCTGTATGTACAGTAAAAGGTACGTGATAATCATTTGCCCAACATTGCAGAGCGCAAAATTTTGTTTCCGGCTTTGAGACAACGGTATGTCAGGGAATTGGGCTCCCTTAATAGTTTTGAAATTTTTTTGCGAATTGGTTTTATGGTTGATCTTTGAAAATACTCGAAAAATGGACCGTTTCGGTGTAAAACGTGTGGGGTGCGAACAAGGACGGCACCTGGTAGAGGGCAGAAGCCTCTTATTACAAACTAGACACTGACCATTCATAGCTTGCCGGGATTAGTATCATGTGAGTTTTGGGGTTGTTTTGTTGTACGGGAGTATTTTATTTAAAGTGTTGATATTTCTAATTTGATAATTGTCCGTTGGAAGTGGAGGGTAGAGTTGTGAGGGTAACGAGAGCGGTTATTCAAGGATACGAGCCTGTAGCCGCGACAGGAGGTCCATATTCAGCGCGCATTACCCTCATAACACAATGCCTTCTCAACACAGCGGCTCATGGTGAGTCGGAGCGCTTTAGCATGGATGGAAGAGAATCAGGAAGAGCTACGAGGGAAGCAAATAACATGGCATAAGCTTGTTAAACAACAGGTATTCTCAAATGATAAGCTTATCACGGTCAAAAGAGATAAAGCCAATATCCCAACAACTTGCCAGAATGATGCTCGATGCATACGGGAAAGGTTAAGAAATGCTGCATCAGGGTAGTCTTGAATATAGGTCTCGAGGATATTGGCATTATGTCGTCCTGCACTATCGCGAGAGAGAGGTATCAGTCAGAATGATAACCTCTGCATAACAAGCAAGCCTCAATATCCTCCTCATAATCATCGTCTTCGGCTAATGAGGATACCAATACATAGGCATAATCAATACCCTCCACCTCAGTATCAATATCTTGCAGAGCTTGAGCTTTTCCTGGCATTGTGGTAGTGATGGTGATGTGTAGCTTACTCTGAACATGTGTCCATGGAGACTCAACGTCCGTAATGTCACTTGTAATTTACGAATATTAGAGCTTTCCTGTCTGAAATATCTTTACATTTTCCAAGGTATATTTGAACGAGTCGATAAGGCTAATTAACCAGACTAGGCTAATAGATACCCTACCGGGTTTCGGTTCAGAAAGCTTTCAAGAAGTAACTCAAACATTTTTAGCCCAAATAGGCAGGTGCAAATTACATGTAAGCTCACAGTCTTCCCAACATTGCTCTTGAAGATATTTCCCAAAATTCCCCTCCCCGCCTGAATCCAACTATATATTTTCCAAACATATCTTCGATATCTATTAACAGCTACTTGGCTTGAGGAAAATACCTGCATTGTAGAATCCCCGAATTTTGAGCCTATTCGGTGATTGAGTTATGCTCGAAAACCTGCCTGAGCCGAAACCTAGTGGTGAGCCGAAACCCAGTGGCGTCAGTGGCGTACTCTATGCAACAGATGAAAAGCAGCAGTATAATACAATGTTGAAGCACACTTAAGATATTAAGAGGAGATGATTCAAGCGGCAAAAAGCGGCAATACAAGCTATGAAGAAGAGACAATGTTCATATTGCGTTGTAAGAGAAAAATACAATTTTAGGCTACAGTCTCTGTCGACTACGTGATTGCTAGCCTGGTAGAGATCGTCCAGTGGTGTGAGCAAGGGGTTAACTTACTCCAGAATGTTAGCTGTGTCAGTCCACATCTCTTTCCGTGTACTCCGTACTTAAGATCAATTGCAAAATCATCTCGTTTACAGAGTAGTAATATGCAGCAATGGCTTATCACACGGGCAAATCCCGTTTCCCACATGGCAGCTGCAGGGTTCCGGTGCGGTTTAGAAAGGAACCAGAGACACCTCAGCTTTACTAGAAAGGTCTGACGGAGCTCCAGCTTGACGATTGATGAACATCACTACAAGGCCCTGGCACAAAAGCTGTAGAAACTCCAATCATCAGTCCCTGAGAATCGTCAAAGTTTCATAATGCCTGTCATGAGGAAAAAATATGCTGCCATCTTGTTTGATATGGATGGTATGTCCCAATTCATCTATACTGCAGCAAATATACTGACTTACAAAGGGACCCTAATCGATTCTACGAATGCTATTATCGCTCATTGGACTCGTTTTGGTCAGGAACATGGATTAGACCCTTTGCTTATCCTGGCAACGTCCCATGGGCGGAGATCCATTGATGTGATGAAGATATACACACCAGAAAAGGCGACATGGGAAAATGTCATTGCACTGGAGGCTGAGATACCCAAGAGGAATGCGGAAGATGCGAGGGAATTGCCTGGTTAGTCTAAGAATGATTAATCCCACAGCGGTCGATGAATATACCAATAGCAGAGGTGCTGATCTCCAGTGAAGGTGCTAGGAGATTGGTAGAAGCGATACAGATGGTCAAGGGGAAGTGGGCAATTGTCACTTCAGGCACAAAAGTCCTGGCACAAAGTTGGGTGAAGGTGGGAATAGTGCTCCGTCTCCGACTTATGATTTCTAATATATCTAAGGTTATGGATCTCCCTGTCCCAGGGATCTTCGTTACAGCGGATCAAGTTGAGAACGGCAAGCCGGACCCACAAGGTAAGGATCATTTGTCAATAATTTATCATGTCCTGAAAACTGACACTTACCATAGGCTACCGCATGGCGCGTCAACTCTTAGGCATTCCCACTGATGCGCCAGTATTAGTAGTTGAGGATGCACCTGCTGGTGTCCAGGCGGGGATAGCTGCTGGTTGTGATGTGCTCGGGCTTCTGACAACTCATACAAGGGACCAAATTGCTAAAGCTGGAGCAACCTTCATCGTCGGCGACTTGGCCAGTGTTGAATTTGAAAATGGCGATGAAAACGGGCTTGAAATAAATATTAACGCAAAATCGGTGGAGGAGTTATTGAATTAAGAGCGGTGGCCCCAGTGGATCTTATATCTTTTTGGACTAGACCGGTATATATATTTTGGATTGGAATAGATCCCCTCGAAAACACAATTTTGTGCGTGCGTTCAAGGGCTATACACAAGGGAGAACCAATTATTCTTCACTATTGGACTTTTACTTGGCCTGATCGCGCGGGAGTAAGCTGGGCCCTAAGCTTGGTCCTGGCCACGGATCTTGCAAAACATCCACCTTTCCACCTTGCTATTTAAAACTGATCAGCTTAGTCTCATAGTTATAGGCTAGCGGTGGTAATGAAAGGCACGGCATCGGCTTAAATATTTGTTCCTACAGAGTGCGTGAGGGGAATCGCGATCCGGTGAGCAGCAAGTCCGAGCCACAGCAATGGGCAGGGTTCTACATACGCAGCTAATTGTGAGGAAGAGGGGAGCTCTGTATGCGTCATAACAAATTGCCGCGGTATGGTAGTTTGCCAATGGCTGGCGGTCCATGGGGCTTTACAAATTTAAGCCTAATAAGACATTCTTAAGAGACTCATCCGAGGAGTGGGTGCCACTGTTTCTCATCCAAACCCATGAAGTAAAAGCCGTGGCTCCATGGCCGAAGAATGTGTTTGTTGGTTGCATACTATAGGAGTTCGATAATCATTTATTTGCCCAAGGGTGGCATTGACGCATTTTTTTTTTTTTTTTCAACCACCGTTACCCATCATGCTGGATGCCCTGGGTGTCTGGGAATGTATATACGGTTCAATCTCGGTGATTCAATATGTCTGACATAGTCAATACACCCTCCAGGAGTTATCAATCCCAGATTGTAAAGATTTTTCTGTAGAACTCCAACTGTCTTGGTCACCCACCCAGGTTAGTGGGTCAGCCCAACCGAGTTCCCAGATCCCTAGGTCTTAAAGATCGACTTTACTTGCAGACAGAAGGGCAGAGCCCTGCGCTGCTTCTTGCTTTTTCCGTAGTGGGGATGTGGAAGGGGATAAAGATGATGGCACGATTCGTGGGGGCGAGCGAAGTTTGATTCTTGCACATCGTTTTCTAGTTTCTTATAACTCACGCTTCATCACCGCTGTTATTCACATTCGTATCACCTCCAGTTCATCTGATCTTTGAACGAGGAAGCCCAAAAGCCATTCGGGCAAGTTGTGTCTAATAGTCAGTTCATCAACGCTAACTCAAGTACAGCACGCGGAGACGAACAATACTATCCTACTCCAGGTGTTGCTTTACTGCTTACTCCACCACTTATGGCCATCCCTGCCACGCAAAATATATTCACGGATAATCTCCATGCTTCTACATTGTGCACAGCCCATCATATAATAACCGCAAGCAGGCCATGCTCTGTAGACGGTTTGGGCTGTGCAGATGACGCTGAGGAAGTAGATTCGCCCGGGCCACGGCTGACCCGCGAGCAAATCTTCGTGTTGGAAAAACAATTCATGGAGAATAATAAGCCAACAACTGCCATGCGCTCCTCTATTGCGCAAACTACAGGGCTGTCCATGCAACGAGTAGGGGTAAGTTTTTTTTTTTTTTTTTTGCTTTACTTGATAAGAACCCAGCTGCAATCTCCGCTGGGTGGAGCTCATCCTGACTATGTTTCTTTATATTGCACAGAATTGGTTTCAGAACCGCCGGGTCAAAGCAAAAGTACAGAACAGACAGCAAGAACTGCAAGTAATGCAGGTACTTGAATCAACCGGTCGACGGAGGATAACAGAACCTTCTTCTCCCACTAATCAACCGCAGGAGACTGCTTCACAAAAAGCACTTAAGTTCACCGGAAGACGGCGAGCTAAATCTGATTCTGCGACCTCACACTTCAGTACTACCGTCACAGTTTCGCCTTATTTCTCACCATCCGAAGCGAGTTATGCATCTCTCGCCCGCTCCTTGGATCAGGCCGCTGCAGCTGTGCGACAAATGAGTCTTATAGGAGAGATCAACAAATATAGCTTTGTAATACCAGAAACAGCTCTCGGCGGAGTTCCAATATATACAGAACATGATACAAATTATCTGGTTCAAAATGTCGAAACTCTGTGGCAACAGCCAGCTTCAGCATTCTCGGACTGGGGTAGTAGCAGAAACTCTGTTGCAGTGTATACGCCTACACCCGCTGGCCAGTTGGAAGATCCCTTCGAATTTGATAATCCTCCAAATAGTCAAACGGCACAGTCGCCATTTGATACCCGCGCGCCTGTTCAAGATGATTTCAACCTGTTCGCGGCGGCCATTGAGATGAACCAATACAATAGGCCTTTTGTTATGCCTGCATTTCCGACAAGTGGGCTGATGAAGAGAAGGCAAATGTCTCCCCTGTGCTCTGAGCCCCAGAACTCATCGTCGCTCCCATCAATAGCCCCTTCGGTGCTTAATGGCCGTGATTCATGTCCCTCTGAGTCTGGCGATGCATTCAACACTTTCTACACAAGGTCGCCAATTGATTCAGATCAAATGGTTCAGCTCTCGGAAGTACAATCCTCATTAGCAACACGCAGGAAACAGGCATGCCCCACTCTACTTAGCAGCAGCCCGCCATCAAGTCGCAGCAAGTCCTTCAGCGGCGCCCTGCCTGTTATGGAGGTGGAAGAGGCAGCTGCTGAAATTAAAGCAATGAGACGGCCCCTTTTAATCAAAGACGATTTTGACAAGCGTGCAAATTGCCATGGTCTTGCCACCGAGTCAAGCACTTTCAATCTAAACATCTTTAATACGTCTATAGACAATGAAAATGCATCTCCACAGCTACCCCCACTTTCCTCACCTAGGGATCTCCAGCCTCTGCAAGGTGACGAAGAGCCATGTTGCTCGCACACACCCCGCCTGAAGCAAGAACATATCCCCGAACTAGACTTCAGCGATACCAGCGTTACCCCAGAGTCTGCCACATTCGATAACCACATGCAATCTGTCACCTTATTGTCAAACACGTATCAAATTCATCTCCCAGAGCACCGGCTGTATAAACATATGGGGCTCCCAAATTACTACGACTTCCCGTCAAATGGAAGCAGTGCTAGTAGCGGAATTCTTCTGAGCAAGGAGACTAATGCTTTTCCTTTTGAAGAGTTTTTGAGTGCAAGGCTGAACACCAAGGTCAAGCCTTTGGATGGTGCTGTCGACTCACAGCAGTCACTTGTTTATCCCCAGTTTCGATAGCCTGAATAATTTGGTTCTAACGTATACACAACTTATCGTGTCCGGACCTGTCTATCCTTACTCGATTCTTACATTATTCCTTGATTATATTTTATATCTCTCCTTTCCCAGGTTATTGTTCATTTTCTTATGTAAGGGGGCATGCTTAATTTTTCTTCTGCTTCTTTTGTTTCTCCTGGAGTTTTTTTTAGGTTTGGACAGCCCTCGTGCTGGGGTTATGGGCATGGAATGGTAAGGCCAGTTGGCCATTAATAATAACCGCCACTTGCGATTATGCGGCTGGGACTTGTGTATTCGCAAATTGAACAAATTGAACGGGTGGTGCAGGGCGGTGGTCAGAGGATAGTATTGTCAAGCAAACATGGTAAATATTGTTATCACCACTTTACCTTTTCCAAACCAACCTTACCTGAAACAAACTATGATATCACTCCTAATTGGATTGCAACTATCGATAAGTTCGCGTAGCAGCGTGACCTGGTTCAATCCACCGAAAATAACATGATCTCAATGCGCAGTGCAATAGCCGACAGCCAATCGCAAGTCAAAAGTTAGCGAAAGGCTAGCTAGAAACAAATTTCCCCATACCATGCCGCTCGGGGCACCACCATTCAGGTACTGGTCGCCAATTTCCAGCCCATTGGTATCCAGTTACAATTCATGTCTGGTAGAGTGGTATCCACTCAGCGAGCGCAACAGGTGATGTTTCAACCGAATTTCACATCTTTGTGAGGTGTTTCTTTTTTTTGTTAATCATCCCTTCCCTTGCAGAGTGTGGGGTGGTAGGTACAGCTTTTACTTAGGTGCGTGTGTCCGTGCTTCTCATTATTACATATATTAACCACTATCAATTATCCCCACCCAACCCTCAACCCAGTGTCAACCACCAAAGTCCAACCACACCCTCTCCCGCGTGGCCCTGTCCTCAAGTACCCCTGTGTGCACCACGCTTTAGCTTTTACAACTGGCTCGCTTACCAGCGGACGGAACGCTTGAAGCTGGGCAGGGGTACTTGTAATCTTGCATTGCAATTGGGTCCGGGTGTGATCTATTAATTGGCTTTTTTTTCCTGGGGTTGAGGGGGTGCAGTGCTGGAATTTGAGTGGTTGTTTCATCTCATTTTTGTGTTTTGGTGTCCCATTCGGGCAGTCGCGGTCTGAGCTTTTCCTATTTTGGAGTATGCAATGCCCTGCATACCGAAAGAGCTAGTGGAGTTTGATACATATGTAAACCTTGGGAGCCATGTCTTTCAACAACCCAACATATTGACGTAGACTAGGTACCACACTGAGCTGAATTCCAAGTCAACATGTGCATTTTAGGCGTTGCTTTATGTCCCAGGCCAATGTTACTCGGAAAGAATTTTTCTTCAACTATACTGAAACGCTGTGTTATAGCCCGTGTCTCACGTGATTGAAATATCATGCGGTCATGTTCCAGGCCCTGTCACAAACATTTTAGCTGACGGCAGACCGGTTAGATAGGTGGATTGGCTAGTAATGCGCTCGCCGAGGGATAGCAGTATGTGGCCGCTTAGTCTCACGTCCCCTTGCATCGAAACAGCTTATGTCTTCGTTCCGGGCCCCACTCGCCCCAGACATTACGTTATCATGTTGGCTGCGTAGTAGGAGGAAGCGAAAATCCGTTCCCCTTGACAGTTGTATTCCGTCTCTGTGGGAGACTAGTGGTCATCACACAACCTGCATTTGATAGTTCAATTTGCTGTCGTCGATCAGATGGTCTTTTCGTATGTATGCTAGTTGACGTCGCGGAACCCCTGGGGAAATGCTGCTGTGGTAGGTCTTCTGGGCCTACATATGTAGATCTTCCAAAGCCACAATAACTAGCTCGATCAATAGAGCGGAGAAGGCTAGAATATGGCACCTATCTCATGTTAATATGACTAGTCACGATGAATGTGGTTGAGATTGTGAACTCGTTTGAGATGCAAGATGTCTCTAGATAGAGATTGGCAAATGATCAATAGTGGAAGGTACTTAATGGGCAATCAGTGGCGCGTCGAATTCACGGTCATGATCAGAAGTTCTCTGGATACCTGCAGAGCAAAAAAAAAAAAAAAATTGGCTTGGGACAAACAATCGATTTATTATATATCAAAAAAAGCTAGAATACAAATTTCAAGAGAATTGTTGTGCTGAAAAGCTGAAAAAAATACCACTCCCAGTCCAAGAGGAGTACTAATGGTTCACTCAGATGATCTATTACCTAGTGAATTACTAATGATCAGGACCATGATTTCCGAGAAAAGACATCATATAGTTGAAGCTTGGGAAATATGCCACGTAATCTTTTTTTGCCAATCTTCGCTTGTGATTTTTTTTTTTTTTTTTTTTTGCAAACGTACACTAATAGACATGGCCAGTATGTAGATGCCAATGAGGAAGCGTTTGATTATGATATTGATCTAAGCTTTGCCTGCAGGTGGGGATCAGCCTCTCGCCTAGGCTTCCTAAATAGGTAGTTCTAACAACCAAGGTTACATATTGACTATACCTAGGCAGGGTGTTATATAGGCTTCATCATTCCCATGACCAGACTGAGGTATTTAATTCAATCAGAATCCCCGTTGAAATTCCCACACCCACCATACCTTGATGCAAGTGCACCTCCTGCTCATCTGCATATAAGAAACTCAGGTTTGTCTGGTACATCTAGAACCTCGTGCAGATAGCATCTACGCCACCGAGGTTACCATTGTGATCAGAACCTAGTTACAATAGAGGATTGAAAAGCTGACGAATTGACCTGTTCAAGTATAATTGGAACACTTAGGCCGTAACAGAACACGGCGTAGGAAGACATTTCAGGCTGGGGCTTGTGAAGTTAAACAATCCTCGAGGGCATCCCAGACCCCAATAGAATGAGGACATTACCCTCAGCACTATATGCAGAAATCTTAACTCACAATAGCTGACTACTTCATCTACTCCCTTACTAAACTTTGGCACGAGACTAACGCATGTCGTCTGGGCCAGCAGCTTTATCCCAGCACCAAATAAACTTTGAGAGATTCGGATGGATGTAATAGTAGCATTCGATATATAGAAAATAAGATATAAATAGAACCCTTCCAGCCCACCAATCCATATTTTGCTATCACCTTCCTTCCGATTCGAACCAACTATCCAGCTTCATCTATTGCAACCGTGTACACATTTGCAATACTCCCTTACGGGAATCAAGACCATCGACAACCATATTGCCCACATATTCCCCGGAGCCAAAGCAAAGAGCAAAGAAAACGAAGTACAAGCAAGATAAACTCAACAGCAAAACAATCCAACTCGACCAAGAATAAGGGAATAAAGGCAAGAACGAGTAAAAGAACCAATAAATCAACCTACCAACCAACCCAGGATAACAGCGTAAAATCCAAATTTAACTTGAGCTCAGAGCAAAGAGGGTGCAGGGATGTTAGAAGACGGCAGGAGCCAACAAAACAGAATAGCAACACGAAAAAACAAACTAGCAAAGCAACGATGACCTAACACAAGCACCAGTTGCAAAAAATGAGGAAAGAAAACCCTAAGACAAACGTACAGACCGAAAGAAGGATGGCAGTGATTAGAAATTCATATGTTTCATCATTTCCAGAGAAAACATGAGGAGCCTTCAAGGATGAATAAAAAAGTATGATAGAACCCGCAGCCAATTCGGAAGTATCATCCAGATGCTATAATCCGAACCATGTGACACATCAAAAAGCAGTAAAACAATGTTACTAATCCGAGATGGCCTAACTGAAAGAAGAATGTATCCAAAAGCCTCCACTGCATTGGATAACCTGATTGGAACCCTATTCCTAATAGATATAAAGAGGAGAGCCAAACCTTATTGAAGTTGACTAAATATCCTATATGAAAATACGATTGATAAGGGCCAAATAGTCCACAAGTGCCCAAAAAAGCGCACAACCACCCATTAGTTGTTTGAATTTATGAGAGAGTAATTGTGTGAAGATGCGCTTCAATAGGGGAGATAATAACAATGGGACCAAGAAATCGTGACCTATGTTGTGAATCATTGTTGGTGACCCCACCATCCCGGCTGCTGCTGTGCAGGCTTCCAGCTGTGAGTGGGAGCTGGTTGCTGAAGGTAATGTTGCTGAGCAGAGTACATTGGTTGTCCACCTTGGTGTTGAGGGTGCATCAATGAAGGGTGAGGCTGAGACAAGGGCTGCGAATGGGGCTGTTGCTGGGGATGCTGGGGATGAGAGGGCTGGGGTGCAGGCGAATGAAAGTAAGGTTGCTGATTCATGTATCCCTGATTGTGCAATTGTTCTGGCTTGATGTTCTGAGGGATCCTTACTGGGGACTGCTGCGGCATATTTGGATGCTGTTGCTGTTGCTGATGTTGTTGTTGATGTTGTTGCTGCTGCTGCTGCTGTTGCTGTTGGTGCTGGAGTGAAGAGAGCTGTTGAGGGCTCATGTGTGCTGGAGGGTGAGGGGGTGCTAGCTGCGCATGCTGTTGAGGGTGTGGGTTATGTTGAGGAGGTGGATGTGACATAGCAGGAGTCACAACCTGAGGTTGTGGATTTGGCAATTGCTGCCCACCAACTTGAGTCTGAACTGGTTTTGGAGGGGATGTTGGCTTGAAGTAGTTATTATTATATTCACGCCGTATTCCACGCTGTTGGACAAGATTCTTGTTATAATCGTTAGCTTGTTGAACCTGCTCGGCCATAGCCTGAGTAGGCGTTGGTTGGACTCGGTCGTGATAGGGGGGCCCTGTGACTTCTTGCCTCGGCCGAGGAACTGCAAGTAGCTCTTTGTATCTATTGCTATCTTCTGGGTTATGTTGTGTCTGTGATAGATGAATCATTGGAAGAGGTGCCATATTGCCGGGGGCAGGGCCCCCAAGCCCAGGTTGGACCATTTGCGGTTGAGGCGCTTCGATGACCGATTCATGGGGGTATGCGGGTTCATGATGTGGCTGTGGAGGTGCTTGTGCTTGCTGGGTCTGTTGTGCCTGCTGTGCTTGCTGTTGCTGTGCTTGCTCGGCTTGCTGCTGGCGTTGCTTAGCTGCTCCAGGTCTTTTTTCTCCAGCAAGATCATCCTCTGTGAATCCTTGCTTCTTAGCTTTCGTTTCCCAGTAATCATCTCTCACTCTCCTGCCACCGACAATGACTCTGCTACCAAATTGCCTAAACATGCTCCTGGCTGTGACAATTGCGATCTGCCTGGAACGGTAAGAATAGGGCAACAGTTCTTGAGCAATGAGGTCATCTTTTTCAGCTTGCGTGGCAATGATCTTATACAGACTGCGATTCTTGTTGAAAAGAAGGTAAGAGTCACGATATCCTAAGACTCGAGCACATTCCGTTGCAAGCATGAACAGTTTGTCGCCTCTATTAGGTACATGAAATGTCCGGCATCTGTATTCGCGTCCGTTGACTAGATGCCCTGTGGGAAGCACTTTCTTGTCCCCTTCCTCATCGAATTCTCTTGGGAGGTACTCGTCTCCTTCCGGAGTCAGCTGGTCAGTGGTGTGATCACGCACGGTTGGAAGAGCCTTCACAACTGGCTTGGGTTGTGCTGGCTTTGGCGGTGTTGCGGTGACAGCGGCTTGTTGTGGGGTGGCATCAGCTTGCTGTATCTGGTGGGGTGGTGGGGGTGGCAGTTGTTGTTGATGGGTTTGTTGTGGGGGTTGGGGTTGGGGTGCTTGCTGTTGCTGTTGTTGTTGCTGCGGTTGCGGTTGCTGTTGCTGTTGCTGATGTGGCTGAAGCTGTTGTTGCTGCTGCTGAGGTTGAGGTTGCTGGGGAGTAGAGTTCAAGTTCGGGCTCGGTGGCACCGGAGCGACGCCAGATTTGTTCTTTGGTGGCCGACCGCGCTTTCTTCTAACCGGCTCTTCTGTGGTACCTATATGCCCATGAGTAAAGGAGCCAAATAAATACGGAGTTTCTGAGTTCAGAAAAGGCAAGGATTGTTAGGCGTACCTTGACTAATGTCATCGTTGACTACTTGTCCCTCCCGATAAACCTCGGGTGACCGACTTCGTTTAACTCCCCTCGGACTCTGATCAATGACCGGGACGCGAGGTTTCGAGTCGGTGCTGTAGTCGTGGGTTGTCGGTGTCGGGCCGTAGAAGCTCTGTGGTAGTCTGCTGATAGGACCCTGGGGAGCGGAGAAAGCACCCGCTGGGTTGAGGGTTGCTGGATTGATGGTTCCCGAGCCATCCAGCTCCCCGCCGTTGTTCATCATAGTCGATTGCGACGTTGAGAACATGTGGGGAAAACGTGCGGATGATGGAGTCATGCACGGCTATAGTTTTCTGGGGTAGGGGGGGGGGGGGGGGGGGGGGGGGGGGGGGGGGGAAGGAGGAGGAGGGGGAGGTGTCCAAGCGAAACTCTGTCTTGGTAGTGGTTGGTGGAGAACTCGGGTTGACGTGAACGTTGGTCGACAATAGCAATAGTAGTAGCAGCAGACTGCGAGACGAGAAAGGTGGGGTGCGTAGACAAAGAAATTCGGCCCTACGGTTTTCTTTTTGGTGTCGTGTCGAGGAAGCGCAAGGTCGGGAGCGAGGGTGTGGAAGTGGTGTGTGTGTGTGTAGTGCGGGTGGGGTGATGGGTGGTGGGGACACAGTAGTAAGGGAGAGATGGGGAGGGGCGGAGAATGGGCTGTGGCGGTTGGCTGTCTCGACGTTGGATCTGGAAAAGGACGACTGATCGCTCAAGGGCAGCGGATGTGGAGGGCGACGGGGGGGGTTGTGTGTGGTCTCGACGTTGGATCTGGAAAAGGACGACTGATCGCTCAAGGGCAGCGGATGTGGAGGGCGACGGGGGGGGGTGCAAGTAAGTATGATAAGGTGGGCTCTCGTGTGCGGGCGATGCTAGTCGAGAAGGAAGAGCAGCGAGGGTGAGAGCCTTGCGTAGTGCATGAATCAACGGTCAAAAGAGCAGCAGCGGTGGGCCTCGCGCGTGATTGGTTTGGTGCACAATTATTTTTTGCTTGGGATGATCAAGGGGCGTCGTCGCTCAGAGTCATTGGACAGCGAGGTGTGTTTCTTTCCTTTCTCTTGTCTCGGGGAGGGGACTGTGACCAAACGAAGAGGCCGGTGCGAAGCCTACCAAATAGACAAAAAAAATAAAAGGTTATTTCAGTCAAGCGCCCTGTAGTGGCAAATAATAAAAATTATGATATTGTGTGGTATGGCGGTGTGTGTGCGTGCGTGGAGTGTGGAGGAGATGGGTGGACGGGTGGTGGTGGGCGGAGCTGGTCGCAGTGTGGTGGTGGTGTAAGTCTGTCGGGGTGTGGTGGGCGGGGAAATGAAGGGTGGAAGTAGGGTTGCCAGTGGTGAGAAGGGCGGTGAGTAGGGTTGGTACCGTAGCAGGCGTAGCAGGGTGGTTGGTTGGCAGGCTCGCTCGCTCGCCGTCGCGCGTGGTTTATTTCTTTTCTTTCTTCTCTATCCTGCTAGCCGGTTCAGACGACTCGCTCGGGCTACCTAATGATGGCCTCCCTAGGATGGGAGCAGGAACCCTGATAATATGTAATATGATGCGCGAGGGAGGCCGGCCGTGTGGGCTCGGGCTAGGCCAGAAGGCAGCGAAACCAGCCAAGAGGGCTGGCGGACGGGGAGTCTGGATAAAGACGGGGAGAGGGGGCGGGCAAAGTGCAACTGTGTGGGCAGGCAAGTGCTGTGCGTGCAGTAGGGAAACAAGGGCGAGGATGGTGGCCACAAATCTACAGCAGGAGAGACGGACGACCCTCGGGAACCACTGCCCTGACTGACTACCGGTACCACTGCACATCTGGATTTCGTCTTGAGGTTTAGCTGCACGCGTAACCTGTACCCCTCCCCCAGAGTCCCCTCCTAGACCATTTTCGTACTGTGCTTATGATGCGATGCTTGTCAGCTGCTGCACCCGACAAGAAAAGCAGGAAAAACAGCAGCTGCATGAATGGCTGCACCACAATAGCATCATCATCATCATCATCATCATTATCATCATCATAATCATCATCACCACAAATCACCACCATTATTATAATGGCTAAGTGTATAACACTATTCGCGAATATGGGAGGTTAGAGTAAACAAAAGGTCCAAAAGCAACGTGAAGGGAATGTGATGCCGCAACGATTTGGTAGGTGTACAGCTGCTCTAGACTCTCTTGATGGGGACTTGACTTGCGTCGTTCACATGGTGCTAGTTTACATATAAGATCCTCCGGCAATCCAATGGAGTGATGGAACTGGGTTATCCAGTCCAGTAGCATATCATTTCCCTTTTAGGCCGTACATTCTCGCCAAATGTTGCCAACCAGACTACAAATGTTGCAAGGGGCTACTTGCGCGAAGTCGGTTCTCCATGAAATGCAACTATATATCTTAACGTTGGTTCAGCCGTAGGCTATAAGATAAAGAGAGAGGGGGCAGATTGGACCTCCTCTGAACCATAATTGATAAAACTTCTGATGGATGGTCAACATCGCCCGCCGTCACAGATCCATAGATTTTGGGTGTCAAGCAACTAGTCTCGGTGGACCTGAGATGTAACCTGGCCTGAGCTCCCATCATATCAGGGGGCTGTGCGAAAGGCCGATGCATATAATCACAAGAACGTTAATCTCTTCTTTTGAAATCACCGTTTCCTCCCAGACCTATAATTCGCGCTTTTGCTTAGGTCCGTCTCATCAAAAAGTTCGTCCCACTTTCATTAGTCCGGTCGGGCAACAACTTCATGCATGTTTGCTTTTCTCCGCTTGGTTTGGACTTGAAGACCGCATCGAAAGCTTACATACCTAGTCCTATCGATGGCTAAGTATAGCACTGTTTGCTTATAGAATATTGCCTCTCAGGGAAATATGGAATTAGTCTCGATCAGACCCTCGTAGAGGTATGGAATCGGTAATCAACACCTTCAATCAACCAGACTAACCTTCAATTGAGACATACATGTCCAACTGTAGTGTAGTGTAATCTTCTGGTAGATAATTCCTCTCCATGACTGGTCACAGCAGCCCAGCGGCGGCAACTTTGGGGGTGGTGTTCCGCAAGAGCGGGAACTGCTTGGCAGGTGCCATGCACGTACAATGCTTTGCTGCCTGCTCAACCAGAGGCGTTTGGACAAGGATATAGACCAAGGATCATGTGTCTTGCGATGCAACTAACTGGGGATGCTGCACTCTGCACCGAGTATGTAATAATAGTGACATGTGTGTGGTCTAGGACCAGGGTCGTCTCTACAAGAAAATACCCCTTCCCCAGGTCAAGCACTTGAGAGCATTTTAGCCGTTGGGGGGAGTTTGCTCTGGTTGCGTAAAAGACCGGGCCACTAGGTATCTATCTTTCAGTGACAATTCCCAACTGCGGTTGCGAGTAGCGACCTGTGTTGCCGTAACATGGAGTAAGGGCGCCTTGAAACTGTCTCCTGCCATGCATAAATGGTGTTCTTCCTTAGCCCTTGGGCTGCAGCGAGCGATCCGCCGTGTCGGGTTCCAATAGTGCACCCAAGCTTTGTCTCTGGGCAAATCAATCGAGAGACAAAAGTGTTGGTGTGGAGAAGTGGAGGGTGGGGGTGGGGTGGATAATGGTGGGACTTGCCTGGCGGCAGAGCCGGGGTCTGATTAGTCGGGTGTGATGCAAAGAAAGCTTGTCGAGAAACGTGGGTGAATATCTAGATACAAACAAGCGACCCACGAGGAACACGTTCCATCGACTCTAAAGTACTGACGGTGCAATCCTGCAATCCCGCCCTGATTTCCTCCAGTACCGTGGGCAACCTTGTAGCAAGGTTTAGTTCGCAGCAGCTGTTTTTGACAGTTCCCTGACCTCCGATAGTTTAAACTACACGACATCTTACATCATACCATCATGACAAGATTCAAAAGGCCATCGTTTAATGGATCAACCTCTACAACGGCGTTTCATCCAAAGTATTCGTACGGTCTGGAAAAGGGAAATCAGAAAATAGTGCATGAGATCTTCGGCAAGATATCCCATGCTCCTCAAAACTATGCCCCATATGTACTTTCAATGCTCCAACAGACGCGAGTGATACAGGTTTATTTCATCTATCTCCCATGCTACGGATCTATATTCTCTAGACAATACATCCCTATGTTCTCCTTATAGCATGCCGATTCCTCTCAAATAGTGCAAAACTTTGTCCTATTTGAAAGGCCAGCTGGAGCCCAATGGACATTACTTGATTCCAGACACAAATAATTATCTTATATTGCATGGATGTTATCGAGCATGAATCAGCATTCCACGACGTTATTCGGACATTCAGGGTAAACTGGAGAAAGCGAAATCTGAGGGAATTACCTGCTGCAAAACTATGTTGATATCCTTTTCTTTTATACCCGGAACTTTTACATTTGCGTAAAAGTGGTTGTCGGTTATCCGTTGGGTGATTTTCATAGCACCACCTATTCTAGGATTGGTCTGCAGTGTTTGAGTACTTACAGTCTTGTTTTCACAGTTCGAGAATATGTTCAGGGCCTGAAAATTGCTGATGAGCTACTACATGTGATTAGTGCTGCTATTGATGATCAAGAATCGAAAGTAATGAATGGCGAGATTCTTACCCTGAGGTATATCCTGTGGCTACATTCTTATCTTCGAATGCGAATTGAGGCTAATGCTTGCTCACTCAATATTACTCCATATCGAAGATGATGACGGGTGTAAAGGCCAGTACCCTACGTCAAGGTACATTTAACGTCAGCCCGTATAATTTCCTCAAGGTACGTCCGGGCTGTATCTGAGCGAATGATTAGCAAGAATAATCTCTAGTCAGTCATTGTGATCATCTTTTATCATCTGTTTCTGGCGTAAGTTGCATTAGCTGAATTCTAATTTTAATAGGGATCTGTTGCCACTGCAGCGTTTGACAGAGCCTTGCTTGTGTTAGGTCGCGAGAATATCAATCGTGCCGTGCAAGGCGATCAGGTGGTGGTTGAGATTCTTCCGAAAGACCAATGGAAGCAGCCATCTACGAAAATAGTGGACGAAGAAACTCTCACAAAGAACGACAATCCGGATTTGGACGAACCGGAGGCTATTGAAACAGAGCAGAGCGGAAAGCTCTCATTGAAGAGGCTAAGAAAAGTCAAGGATTATCTTTTGAGACCCGACCCCAGCCAACTGCACGAATAGTCGGAATCGTCAAACGCAACTGGAGATAGTAAGTTAACCCCGACTTGCTTTTGTTTCTTTGCCAGTACTGTTTCTACTATAGCACATGCTTATAGCTACCACCAATGCATGTAAGCATGTGCTCGTGGGCGACATGGGCTAACCAATGAAATAGCTATGTTGGCCATATTGATCCAAGCTCAGTGTCATCAGAGCGTCGAAGGGCAGCAAACAGTTTTCTTATTGCACATGGATAAGCGCATCCCGAAATCCGCATACGCACTCGCCAAGCCGCAGCGCTTCTAGGTAAGCGAGTTGTCGTCAGCATTGATACTTGGGATCGGCTTCGAGGTATCCGGTCGGGCATTTTGTTCGCTCTTTGGGGGGATGTGGAGACGAACAAAGGCACTACTGTTAGAGTGGGATGTTCAATACCGACCATTTCCAAAGGCTTTCCTTGATTGCCTACCCAAGGAGGTCCATGACTGGAAAGTTCCAGAGAATAAGCAGAGTCCTTTGTGGAGGGGGAGGAAAAGATTACAGGGACTTGTTGATATGCAGTATTGACCCACCTGGTATGTGCTCACGTCTACTATTTACTCGTCTTCGTCGCCTAACACTCCTATAGGATGCCAGGACATTGACGATGCACTTCATGCTCGTGTTTTACCCAATGGGAAATATGAAATCGGTGTCTAAATTGCCGATGTGACTCACCACTTGAAGTCTGATAATCCTATGGACGATGAAGCAATAGCAAGAGGAACCACAGTATCTTAATAGACAAGCGTATTGACATGCTGCCTATGTATATGGAACTGACCTGTGCTCACTGAAGCCATACGTTGACAAGTTTGCTTTTTCATGCATATGGTTAAGCCTGCTCCATGTTTCAATAATTGTCTACTACGTTTAACTCTCTAACAGGAACTAGATCAAGATGCGAACATTTTTTTCCTAATCGGCTATTCGCTCTCGAGAGGCTTTCAGTTATGAGCAAGCGCAGATCCGCATCGATGATAAGTGAGTATCTTCCTTTGGACTATCAGAGTGTAGCTATCCACGCTAACATCGTGCAGTTCCTTCCAGGATGAGGTAATGAAAGGAATGCGAGTGCTTCTTATGCTGTCCAAGAAGCTTAAACAAAAACGAATGGATGCTGGTGCGCTCAACTTCGCCAGTTCAGAAGTCAAAGTACTCAATCCGAGACCTCAACTCCTGTTGATGTAGAAACAAAGCAGCTTCGAGAAACGAACTCACTAGAGGAATTCATGTAACTTGCCAGCATCAGTGTCGCATGTAAGATCTACGAAGCTCTTCCAAAGACCGCAATGCTTCGTCGGCACGTGCTCCTCCAACGGCAAATTTTGAGGAGCTTCAAAATCAACTTAAAGTATGTAAGGGAATGAATTTATGTGTCAGTCGTCGAGGACATTGGCTGATTCTTTGGATACATGTTTGGATCCTAACGAGCCTTTCTTAAATACCCTTGTGCGTATTGTAGCTACGAGAGATGCATGCTTGCCGCAGAATACTTTTGCCCTGGGACACAGGTATACCCAGAATTTAGGCATTAGGGGCTTGCGTCGGGGATCTATACACTTTTTACGCCGCCTATTCGGCAGTATACGGATGTGGTTGCACATAGACAGCTTGCTGCGGCTATTGAATATGAACAGCTTGATTCTTCGTTACATTCCAGGGTAGGTTAGAGGCAATTTGCAAGAATATCAACATCCATCATAGGAATGCACATTTTGCAGGTAGGGCGAGCGTTGAGTCCTATGTGGGGCAAGCACTTAAAAACCACGAGACGGAGGAAGAGGGCTTCGTGATGAGAATGTAACAATTTGATAAGATTGGACTAGGTTATAGTCTCTATTTAGTAATATGTGACTAAGAGGATTACTATTGCACAACTATGTATATACACGCGTTATTAACGCTCCATACACGCGCACGCCATGCATAGCACACACTCATACCAACATATCCGGCATACTCAACATACCCAGCAACCAGACTAATACCCAGCACCAGCATACCCGGTGCCCAGCATACTTTGCATACAACGCTTTGCTCACCTAGCATACAGGATACTCAGCATACCCGATATACCCGTTTCCCTACGGGTACGATATCTCCCAGCGCCATACCCAGCATATTCCCTTTTCTATGCGATATTCCAGCATACGCCAGCCTACCCAGCGTATTCCCTTTCCTTATGCATATTTCAGCATACCTAGCATACCCAGCATACCCGGCGCATTCCTTACTCTACGCGATGCGATATCCTATAGTAGACTTGAGCTTCCAAAAAGGCTCCGCTGAATTAGTCTAGCGTTCTTTGTGTGTGTTGTCAAGCAGATAAAGTTGGAATTGTGCCTTTCTTGAGACCCCCCCTGCTTCCTCCCCACAAATTACACTACAATACATAAGGAACAATCAACGCAAGAACCTCTATTAAAGCTTTACTTCGTCTGGTTGAGAGGGAGTGTCTACGAGAAAATATTGTCCACAAGCAATATCGGCAAGCAAATATCGGCAAGCAAATATCGGCAATGAGTTCATATACCTCGTCTCCAGTTGAAGAATGGGAAGAAACGGTGTAATATGCGCCGCAAAAGGAGATCCTCGTGGCTGTAACACAGGCTTGCACCGGTTTGATTCCCAATGAAGGTCAGATCAGTTTCGCAATGGCATTAGTATCAGGGAGAGATGTCTCTTGTGCAGCCGCCACTGGATTTGAGAAAAGTCTTGCGTTTCAGATGGCAGTTATGGTCATGCAGAAAGAGTTTGGGATCTGTGTAACTCCTTAGGGAACAATCAAATTGAGAAGTGCAGGGGATATGGATTAAAAGCAGTCCTGGTGAATGCAGAAGCAGAGGAAAGTGATCCCGAGGGTTATTAACTGAGAATATGACATGGGCAAGCATAGTCTATGCGTTGAGTTTAAGAGAAAATAGTAATGAGACCTGTCCCCGGAGTTATTTATGCAACCAGGCCAACCCTTAGCTCGCCTTTCAAGAAGTTTTACTAAGATTAAGTTGAGTTAGAATATTGATTTTCTCGTTGATGAGTGCCATGTATGTGAGGATTGGTAAGGAGTTCCATTTTTGAGCTAAGTTGGCTGGGTTGCAGCTCCTGTGCTTTATATTATTTACGCCTCATACCGGTACCTTGACGTCACTAGACCTGTTCTCTAGGTCTGTACATACCTATGCTCTAGTCATACAATTATGACTGCTCTATGCGTTCCGATATTGGAGCTATGCTATAAATTACGGTGCTCCTATAGCTACCTTGGCTTGATATAGGTACTCCGGTAGCCACACTCACGCTTCAGGGTAATCTTCTCTCAAGTCAGGCCAACCCCTGCTTTGGCTCATGATCAAGCATGCGCTGCCAATGGGTAATTGTATACATAGCCTATATACATAGAATCGAATTATACATATATGTAATTTATAGATCAAATAAGAAGTGATCATTATAAGTGCTTTGCTGTTTAGCTAATAAATAATGTATATTCTCTCTGTCAACTCAATTTGTATGATGTTAATATGCAGAGTATGGTCTTATGACATAATGCAGATGTGATCTTGCTATGATATTCAAAGGTATAGCTTTATTCTGACCAATAAACAGTTTGACACTAAGCCCTATATTCATCAAGACGTGTAATAATCAACTATAGCAGACGCTATGGAGCAATTGCGGGAAATGGAAATACAGTAGAGGCATAACCGGATTACCCTGAAGCATGACTTTGGCTACGGAAGCATATCAAGGCCAAGGTATAGCCCTCCATATCGGAGCGTATAGAGCAGTCATACTTGTAAGACTAGAGCCTATGTGCAGTACGGTAAACCTAGAGAACAGGTCTACGGAAGCGCGTGACGTCAAGGTACCGGTATTATCAGTGCGTAATTTAAAGCACAGGAGCGTGCACAGCGATAGGTATATTCAGCGGAGCCTTTCCGGAAGCTCAAGCTCTACTATAGGATTACTGGAAGATATGGCATCGCGCGTACGCATCGCGCGTAAAGAAAGGAATGCGCCGGGTATGCTTGGTATCCCTGAGTTTGCTGAAATATGCGTAGCATGAGAATACGCTGGATAGGCTGGCGTATGCTGCAATATTGCTTAGAAAAGGGAGTATGCTGGGTATGGCGCTGGGAGAAATCGTATCGCGTAGTGGATGGAGTGTATACTTAGGGGTTTAGTGCTGTCGGATGTGATGAATGAGGTCTATTTCAAAGGGTTTTCACCTATCATTATTGTACTATAGGGAATGAAATGTTTCGAGAAGAAGGATGCTGGAGAAATATATACCATTTTACTCAATACATTTACTATATGATTTATTTTTTCCCTTAATATATTCTAACAGTTTGACTTATAGTTTCCTGCTACCTTCTCTTCATCTGACTTTTAGGGATATAAGTGTTGCCTTCATGTTTACACTTGTGCCGCGTGGCTACTAACCGGCCACTAGGGCCTCATGTATATAATCCCCTTGCTTGCGCCCTCTTCTTTCCTTCTTTTCTCATCCAACGTCTTGCATGTAATATCCAGTCCTTGGTTCCCCCCGTTCACGATCAGGTCCCCTCGTTCACAATCAGGTCCACCTCCAGTGCCCTTGCCCCTTCGCCCTTGCCCCCGCTCTCTTGTCTGCTACAGCTAAACCCATCACACACGTAGAGGTCCTACATGTGCCTCCAACCTTGCCCGTATTCCCCATCCAGAGACCTTCCCCCCTTCCTCCTTACCCAGTGTAGGGAAAGGATACTTGTGTGCAGGATGTTCTTCTATTCTTGCTCTCCATCCAGAATATATACATAATCTGCTAAGATGCTAGTCTAATGTGAGTCACGAGTCTACCCCCCTCCAACGACAAGGCCGACCCGGCCTTCCTCATCTCTCTCTGGCCTTTTCCGATGGTCTCCTCTTCCTGCCTGATCTTCTCGGTCCATCATTCCTTTCTGCGGTCTCCTCCAATTCTGCCATGGTGTCCCCTTCTTGAACTTCCTTCATGCTCTGCTTTGCTTGTGTCATCCTTTCTCCTTTATCTTCTTGTGTCCAAATCTTGCTTCTTTCCCTGAACTTCTTCAGTAGCCTTAGATCATTTCCCAAGATTTCCACCTGTTTCTATGTAGCTTCTGACTTCTTATCTCCTTCTCTTAGACATAGTACCTCTCTTCATTTATTTTATACTTGTTCTTTTAGTATCTTTCTCACTTTTGATTCTTCATTCTTATTTGCTATTGGAGGTGGTAATTGTTTACTGTTTTTGAGTATGTATCTTTATAGATATTCTACTAAAACTATATTATATATTTTTGAACTCTAGAGGACTTTTATTTAGTATAAAATAGATGATACTATTTTAACTATCTGAATAACTTCTAATATTAGGTCTAGTTTCTCTTTCTACTAGTATTTTAGATATACTAGATCTTTAGAAAGAAATTCTATAAGTAAGTATTTATTATTATAATATTTCTTTTGTAATATATAGTATTCTTAGTAGTAATCTTAACTACTTCTTTTTCAGTTACTTCTTCTTTTCTCTTATAATTAATTATTTTCTTTTTTCTTTTTTCTTTTCTTTTTTCTTTCTTTTTTATTTTATTCTTTTCTTTAGCTTATTTAAGGTTTCTTTATTTTTCTTCTCTTTATATTTCTCTTTTTATAAATAGATTGCTATATTTTCTAGTATCAAAAGACTTATTTAGTTATAAGTTAGCTTTATAAATAATTATAGATAAGAGTTATAGATATTCAAGTAAGTTATTATAACTGATTAGATATATTAAATTCCAAATAGTTGTAGTTAATAGATATTAGAGTTTATATATTTTTGTTTTATTCTAAGTTTAAAATTCTTTAGTTAATAGTTTTTAGTCTTTTAAATACTATTTCTTATATTTTTTCTAGCTTTTTATATATCTTAGTTGGATTGGTACTTTAGGTATTTATTGAAAATCAGTTGAGTTTTACATTCTTTAGAATTCTTTCTACTTTTCTGAATTTTTAAAAAAGTTGAACTTTTATATATTTTTCTATTTCTATACTTAGTATATCTTCTTCAATTTCTATATCTTTATTTTTTTCTTCTTCTTTTATTCCTATCTTACTAGAGTACTATTCTCTTTCCTTCTACTCTTCCTCTACCAAAGTTCTAAGGTTTAGATATTTAATATATCTTATTTCTCCTAGTAGAGTTCTTAAAAGTTTGAAGGTTCTCAATATCTTTTAGTACTTAGCTTCTTTTAACTTTTCAATTCAAAGTAAGGCTTAGTTGTTTTCGGTTTGTACTTTTCTTTTGGTTACTATTCTGCTTCTACTAGAGCCTTACTTAGTTAGTAATTCTTAGAATAGAGCTCAGTTTGATGTTCCCAAATAGAAGAAAAAGAAAAATGAGTCCCTTATTGTAAGCAACGAGGTGTTGCTACCAAATTGTAGGGAAAGGATACTTGTATATAGGATGTTCTTCTATTCTTGCTCTCCATCCAGAGAATATACATGATCTGCTAAAGATGCTAGTCTAATGTGAGTCACGAGAGTCTTACACCCAGTCTATCGTAACCCCCCGGTTGCCCTCCCGTTACACTACGTTGGATCTCCCTAACCGGCCGGTACGACCAGCCTTATAACTAGCGCCGCTCTGCTGTAGGGCTCTATACCAGAGTACAACTGCATTAACAGTCTTAGCTGCCGTGGAGCCTATCAGATCGTTCGTTACCTATGCATATTCTGCATGGCGGTTGGAGTATCTCCAATTTAAGGCTAGGCATGATGTCTATATGCCAAAGTATTTGGCAGGGTAGGAGCTTCTAGGCCATCAGTGTTCAGCATTAGGCCAGCGTCGCGGTAGCCATTTTCTACCAAATGAATACTCCAATCATCCTCCACCAGGACTAAGCGAATCGCATGCCAATCCTTTACAAGGCACCATTTTACTAGCCAGTAATTCAATGAACAGCTGGATACGAAGCTTCAGGAGTAGTGGCAAAGTATCTGACGAGTTCTTCAGGCAAATGCAAATTCTAGTAACATCTGAGTTTCGAATTTTTTTTGTCTAGATGTCATACCTAACAACAACATCCTCGTCAGCTAGTCTGGTTGGCACCTCGTCAGCATAATATCAAACAAAGAAATCCGAGTTCAGACTCTCCCATGTCATTGTCATTACCACCCTTTCCTTCGGAGCTGGAGCATATGCAGTCATGTCCACAATCAGGAAACACCCTCTTTCCAAACCTCATCGATGCCGAGTCCTTCAAACCAGAACTTGAGCATCAAATTGAAGTTGAAGAATACATCACCAACTACGTCCCTCCGTGCCAACCCTGCCTTCTCCGAGTCTAGATCCCATTTCAGATTCAGTGATACCTTCCGAACTACTAGTTTGACTGCTGAAGTTCTCTCTGGAGGATTGTGGTACCACCAATAATCTTTCTTGACGAGGAGGCGAAGACTATGGTCATGGTGTGTTATTTAGGGGATTTGTCTGTAGGTATCTTGGGTTTGTGCATGGTGGATCATAGCTACGCTGTTGGATGAGGCGCACCTTCACTGCTTTACCAAAGCATGACTGCGAATCTGAACATCAATTACCAGGCTCCAGCCAAGGCGGGACAGTACATCGTAATGAAGGCTCAGGCGACGAAGGTTGAAGGTAGGAAAGTGAAGGCAAGCATAAAGTGCAGTTCCTATGTACATGCTCAGTGGCTGACTCAGTAAATCATAGCTGGTGAGCCTAGTTACGGGGCCGTAGAGCCAGAAAGTGCAGCTCAGTCAGAAACACATAGTACCACAGCTATTTGACATATTTTTGCATTTAAGTTTTGCGGCCGTGGTCTCTGATTTCTTTGTTGATACCATTTCTATAGACATCATACATAGACATACATACACCTAATGTGGCCACCTGCATACATGTATACTTACATACTCCCATATAGCAAGCGAATAAATGAATGATAGGAATATGCATGGCATACTGATAGTCAGACTAACTATTTCCTTCAATTGGTCATTCCATGTTTCATTCTCATGAGGGTTTTTAATATTCCAAACGTTCAATATTCCATTTCTTCTGACAGTACAAGACTCTATTTTTCGTGCAGACGTCGAATTTTAGATCTCACAGATGTGCACCACGATAGTTGAAAAGTACATCTCAAGATAGCGCATCTGGAATACTGTAGCGTGAATCTTGCTTTTGCAATATTACAACATATGAGAGGCGCCGAGGAACCTACAGAAGCTGCTCCCACGCATTTGGTTAGTCTGGTTGGCACGCATTTGGTTGGTCTTGCTAGCATGTGAGTAGCATAAATGTAAAACATTCACGTCCTCTACCTAACTGTAATTACTGACTAAGAGTATGGTTGGCCAGATGAAGGCTAGATCGCCTCTAGCACTTCAATTCCGATCGCTGAGAAATCCAGATTCTTTAGATATGATATCTAATTGCACCGGGTTCGAGACTATAATCTGCTTTTTTGCCAGAATTCTCCAATATTGAATCATTTTCGCTTGGTTTTCCAAACCGTTACCATTGTTCCAAAATTTTCGCAGTACGACACGGGGAAGACTGCTGACGGGCGGACGGCAAACCGATATCGCAAAGGTGTCTGTAAACGGAAAACGTTACCTATGCTTTTCGCTTGCCTGATTAGAAATCTCGCCCGCCATGGCGGACGACTCGTTTTTTGAATTGACCAGAGCACAGAGTAGGGCACTAGGGACTGATTGAAGGTAAACAAACGGAAGAGTTAGGCTTAGTCCTCTCCGTTTTTTTTTCTAACGTTACGAAAACAGCTTACAGGAGCTTTAGTCGCTCATTCTGATCATAAGGTTCTAAAGTCTTTTTGCTTGGTGATAATTCGTTTCAAAATCAGTCTCATTCAGGCTGTTTAAATCGAACCATAGGGTCCTGCAGGGTCCACTATATTTGATTCGAATTGAATGTCTCTTTAGTTTAGTGCATGCAGTACCATTATGAGCTGAGGATACACCTGCAACTAAAACCATGCCCAATATAGGCAGAATTGAGATTAATATAAACTGCTTAGTACCTACCTCTCAGCCCATCAAAGAGGCACTCTCAAGAATCGGTCAATTTAGAGCACCTCTTCTGGGTCTGCCCGGTACAGCAAAGTTATTTCGGTTATTGCTGTATGCCAGGAAGGTTGGCGAGACCGCCATCCAGAATAATTATGCCATTCTCCATCTTCATTTTTGGGTTCTTATTGAGAATTCCTCCAAACGCCCGCCGATTTCCGAGAATGCGTGAACCTGAAGCACATATGAATATCCTACTTCTTTATGCAGAAGCGTCGGTGCCTAAGCGTCATTGTTTCCAAGCGGGGAGCCGAATAAAGACGCAGGGTGCAGAAGGGCATTGCATTTTTTTTGGAGTTGGAGTATTCATTTGCTTCAGTAGGCTACGGTATACAAAAGGTACAATTGCATTTAGGTTATAGGAAGCAATTTTTTGAGCTTGGCTAATTAAGGTAGAATAAGTAGCACGTAAAAGAGTGCCAACCAGACTACGTAAAAGCGTAAAAGAAACCAGACTACGTAAAAGAGAATGGAGTAAGTGTCCCGAGGCAGAGATGGGGATAAGGAGACGAAGGTAGTCTCTGTGTGGTAGGGGCTTAGAAGCTCCCGGCTTCTCCGGTGGCTGGTTATTGGGCGAGTAAGTTGTTTCCTAGTGCCCTGGAAGCTCTCAAACGAAGACCTTGTAGATAACAGGACATATTAACAAAAGTGTGGTTTATCCCGGAATAAAGAAAAGGCGATGCCGGTGCAGAGGATCTCACTCTGAGAGTGTACCTGTGAAATGTGAAGTCAGACTCAGCCGCCTCTGCTAGATATCTCGAGGCCAAGGAGAATAATTCCGTATGAGTAGCCGTCTCTTCGTCCCAAGGCTGGGGCCAATTGGGCCAATAATGATAGATGGTGTCAGGAGGATCGTGCAGGATCCGGTTATGCAAGTAATACTGAGTATAACAGGAAGAGCACCACCTACGTTGTGCGACTGAATGGAATTGTGCACGGGCAACTGTAAAGTAATTGACACCCTGGGGATTTTGTGGGGCTTCTCCTTCTCAGGCCAAGCTTGCATGAAATATGTTTCTCACACGCCTGGGTGTGCACCTCGCCTACGTCTCTACCACTTTTCCATCGAAAATCATCCTGCAGCCCGGTGATAATGAGCTATCAACACTGGCGTCAACATCCCCTCTGTCAGTGTCGGTGTAATTTCCCCTGATTCTCTTTATTAGATCGCCGATACTAACCGCGATGGATACATTGGAACCGGGACTTTGTCCTAGTAGAGGAATTTTGTCGTTATCTGGATGGAATGCAAGCTAGGGCCATGTCTTCCTAGCTTTCGTCCCCGTTGTTTCCACTCTCGTGCAAGTACGTTGCAGCAGAGCCGACATCATCATACTTCGACTGCCCCTACTAGTACTCTGGAACCGTTGACCCTTCACGATATGCAATGTTGCACATCCCTGTCCGGCACATGTGGAGACCAAAGGGTCTTGCCACGCACATTTGGATCGAGGGCCGTCATCGCTGTTCGGGTGGTCACAAGTCGCTGCTATGAAGGTTGACTATGCAAGCTTCAAGTGCTGATCTGGCCTGTGAATTCGCTAGTAGATACCGGATCCATAGAGAAAGGAGGCTTCCGGATGTGCCAGAACAGCAAAAGGGCGACAGAACGTTCAAGAGAAGCAGGCAGACAGACAAATGAGAAAAGGGGGGTATTATGGCGAGGGAGAAAAGTAGAAGGGCCGGTGGGGAAAACCAATATCTCGGGAAACCAGGGTTGCTGAGGCAGGCGTAGGACAATATGCAGGTTACAATTGGGTTTAGGCATGCGTTATTGTCATAATTCATTGAACTTAAAACCATCCTGGTTTTTTTTCCTCTCGTTTTAGGCTGGGTCATCGGGAGATTTAACTAACAGCCGGGCGACAACTTGGATAGTTTTTGCGATCTAGAGACAGCCCATAGCAACCACACCACCACACCACCCGAGGAGTCTATTCTAAATATGTTTTGGGTGGTGTCTCATGGGTGGTCAAGTTGGTGCCGTGGAGCGGAGCGGAGCGGAGGAGGGGTCGCGTGTGCGTGTGCGTGTGAAGTTATATATCTTGACATGCCGTCTCCACAACCTAGCACGACGTACATTTCTTATTTGCGTCTTTGGCGTTCCATCTCCAATCAGTTACGTCTATTTAAGAACCCATTCATATATCAGATGTATACCCAGTGAACTTCTACGAGGCGTGGTCAGGATAGTGGTCAATTGCCTTTTGTCTTTCTCCCAAATTGTGGAACCATCTCCCAACCCGAACCCTATCAGCTTGAACTCTGTTGGCATCGCTGGTATACATTGAGTTCTGTGCCTGTGGCCCAACTATGTTTGCAGATCTGAACGATTCCATATAAACCGACCCACATATTGGTTTCATCGGCGCCATACGGACTCTGAATCGCCTATATATTACACATCCTAGACCCTCCAACCCCGTTACTCCTCGAGTCACTCCTACAACAAAACAATATGTGCATCTTCTACGTTTTTCGCTTCTCTTGCGGCCACTTCCGCCCTGGTTACCGCCTCTGCAACCTCATCACGGCCGAGGAGGTTCAGTGGATCAAAGAGAACAACGACTTCTTGACAATCATCAACAACTGTCAGGATTTCAACGGCAAGCAGAATATCACACCGAATCCCAACCGTTGTGGCGATCGTTGCCAGGTAGCTTATACAAAGGCTATGAGTAATGGCTGGAGATGCTGCGATTGCACTCTCCGCCGTACTGCTCAGGACCAAATGTGTGGCTGTGGGCACCACTTCTGTGGAATCGCATGCTATGCTCTGGGGCCGGACGAGAAGGCAATAATGTCTGACCCCTACGAGCAAAGCGTTACCCTACCAATGGAGATCCGACCTGTGAAACGATGGGGTTCCTTTACTGGGCAATCGACTGGATTCAGGTGGTCGATGAATTCCAGTGGCAGCGACAAATCTTCTCGTTAGTCTCAGCTCCGTCTTCCCGCGACTAATATTCTACGACTGGCGGCCTTTCTCATAACTTTGGTAAACGGCGTTTGCTCCGGCGGTAATACCACATCTGATTTACATGATTTTCACCCTCTACAATTCCACTAGTCTGGTTGGCACAACACCCTCGAAAGAGGCAATTCCACGACAATAACGATAATTCGAGTTGAAGTTGCTCATCACCCATCAACACCCACATCATATGCGTTAGACAAAATGGCGCTCTTTATTTTCCCATATCATCGGTGTTGCAGTGTTTGTGCACATTATTTCCCATGTTACTATCTTCAGCAGGCGTACTACTCTTTTTACCGGGGTCAGGTGGTTACATTCTGGTGCGACGAAAGAGGGGGCGTATACAATGGTTATTTGCTTATGATTTTCTTTTTTAGTACATTTCCTCTCTTGTCTTGCTACATTAGATAGTCGATTTGCATGCTTGCATCTCGTTTATTTTACTCCCGAGCCAACATTTCGTGCAGGGTGATAGAATGCTTCCGTTTGCTTTTTCGCCTACCACTCTTCATATTGTGGAGGACTTGCACTACAGGTGTCAAGCAAGGATGAGAGGGGAAATGCACTTCTCCCGTCTTGCCAGTATCTTTGCTTTTTTCTTTCGCAGTTTCCCTCGCATGGGGAGATACTATGCGGGGTCTCAGTGATGGATGCTTGCGAAGATATCGAGAGAAGATTACTCAATGTATTTTTTATATGTGAGATGGAGAGGAGGACATATATCGCTGGATATACTGAAGTGGAAGGCGAAACATTGGGCGGTAGATGAAGTAGGTCTGATGTTTGGATGATTACACACGACAGTAGGATACTTGGTTTGATCAGGGGGGCTTTTTCAATTAGTTGCATGCATATATACGGGTACTTCTTTTCTGTTCACAAATACCTGAAGCCGCGTACATTGTGATGTGCATTCGGATATTACGCCGTAGATACCTATCAGTGGCTTCCTTCTGTGGAGGCTTCCTGCCGTTGCGTTCGCGTTCATGCAATGGGACTCGGCTTGGCTCAATGCTCATACCCGTTTGAGTTTGGTTTGCGGGTGTTATCAGCGATGCGGGCTGGGGAATGGGGTGGAAGAGTGGAGCTCAAACTTGCTTTGCTTGACTCTTGCATGTTAAGGTTAATGCCTTTTGGACTACGCAAGCAGCGCCGTTTGATTCATTTCATGGGGATGTCTGTCTGGTAGCTGCATGGGAATTGGAGAGATGCCCAGTGGGAAGATGAGGCAGATTACGGGATGGGAATACTTGTTGGGCAATTGGTGTGCATAAGTGGATTTGTATCTCAACTTATATCTACATACTTCATATACCTTCATATACCTTCATACAGAGTGATCTACAGCGGAATATGGGGGGAATAGACTTCATTATGGGGTTGTTGTACGGGGATTTCGTGTGCAGTTGCAAAGACCAGGTGCTGTGCATACATGTGCATGTGCGTGTGGGACAATGTGACGTTCAATTTTTCCGTTTTGAAGCATGAAATGTCTTGAACTTTTTGTCCCGCACCACACTGGTTAGTGGGCTCAGGGCAAGTGGACAGCAGACTATATAGAGTGTGACCGAGCCTATCTAAAAAAATATGTTATGCATAACCGCACAGAGCATAGAGTACCATTTTATACAACCAGTAATGAGCATTGGCTTTTAGATGCCTAATTCATGTTGTGCTAAAGCAAGAGGCCAGCAACTGTGTGAAACCGGGCTTTACTTTTCAACATAGGCTTGTTTTCCAAACACTTTGTCTCGTACTTATTATACAGGGTTATCAAATCTAGCCTGAATTTTGCTAGAGTATTTTAGTATCTTTATCCTCCAAATGCCGAATATTTTTTTTATGCAATTTTTTTACGTGGGCTGTCTCGCAGCACCCCCCCTCCTTTGGTTTCTGGTGTCTTTATAGTGGCCAGGGTAAAAGTAAATATAAAAATAAATTGAGGGTTTGCAGGACCCGTCCACATCCCACGCTGCACAATAAAGCTCAATTACCTAATCGGACCCCGGAGGGGTAGTCTGGTTCCGGAGGGGTTGTGCTACCATTTTTTTTTGGTCTGGCAAGGGTGCAACCAGACTAGTGCTACTAGTCTATGTACCGTACACAAGGTCTTGGAGCACGAGACTCAAGCCAGACTACACGGACTGTACTTCGTACTTATATATTGTTGGCTAAAAGTACGAGTGGAATTAATGTTATACAGTGGATCAGATAAACGGATCATCTAGTCCGGTTGGTCGATATGTAAGTGGAATGGGACCACGTACGACTGCCGTTGGCCGCTGCTGGTTTGATTTAGAGTTGCAGATACTGCATGTACGGAGTACATGAGATAGAATGTGCATGAAGCTACATATGCATGTGCATGAAGCTACATCGTATGCATGCATATGGCATTAATCGTTAATTGCTTTAGCTCCAAATTCAGTCCGGTGACCTGCAGTCCAGCTTACCCCATTCCGGGTATGCAAGTACGCCGGAGCTAGGAACTGGTACACTACAGCTCCAAACACCGATTCGAGTATACCACCATAACTACCGAACCCCAGCGAGGGAGCAGGTGGGGGCAAGATGAATTTCCTCGCAAAGACAATTACCAACCTTGAGTCGAGGCTGGATAGTGTCCTCCTCGGCGAGGAGGAGCAGACAGCCCAAAAGAAAGCCACAGGGCTGGCAGCTGAAAGGAAGAGCACCGATCGAGGCAGCGGCAAAGGTACCCACCCCCATCCCCTTCTGCCAGCGGGGACTGACAGTGGAGCTATGGTTTCAGTTGAAGTTGCACCTACGGCTACCTCCAATCGAACTGGCTCACCTGCGCCATCAATATCCCGTGCAGCAACGCCCAGTGGCGGAGGGGGAAAATTGACACTTGCTGAGAGGTTGGCTGCGGCGACGACTAGAAGTGCCAGTCCGGGCTTGAGATCAGGAAGTCCGGCTCCAGCGATAGAGAGTGCAAGATCTAGTATAGATCGGACTAGGGGGAGTTTGGACGCCATACCCGTCACGCAGATAGCTGTTGATAGAGATAACAGTAAAGATAAGGATAAAGGTAAGGATAAAGAAGCGCCGGTAAACGTGGATGGGGAGAGCAAATTGGAGGCTGAGGTCGTCTCACCACTGGAACCTGCGTCCACGGAGCCAATACAATTGCCTACGTCAACCAATGGGGTGGAAGCACCTCTATCAATACCTCCACCAGCACCAATAATTGCCGTAACCACCCCACCCGAACTCCCTCCATCAATAACCAGCCCCCCTCAAGCTTTTGCCTCCACCTCGACACCCATCGCCAACTCCACTGACTATGAAGCTATCATCTCTCAGCTGAGGTCCGACCTAGCCATCTGTGAAATTCGACGGCAAGAGGAATCTCACACTGCATCAGAACGTATCGACGCCCTCGAAGTCAAGCTCAAGATCCAAGCCCGGGAGTCCGCTGATGAATCAAAACGTCGTGCAACTGCATCTCCTGCCGGTGTGCTTGAGAAGAAACTTGCAGAGAAGGAGGAAAAAATAGCTCTTTTACTGGAAGAAGGAGAAAGATTAAGCAAACTGGAGCTTAAAAACCTTACAATAATCAAGAAATTAAGGGCTAAAATCGCAGAGGATGAAAAAGTGGGGGCTAGTGTGAAAGCAAAGTTAGAGAAGGCAGAGAAGGAAGTAGCTGAAGGAAAGGAGAAGCTGAAGAAGGCACAAGAGACGGAAAAGAGGTTGAATGAGCAGGTAAAAGCTAGCAGCAAACTGGAGAGTGAAGTGGAAAGGCTGAGGAAGGAGAAAAGTGATAGAGATGCATTTGTAGCGGATCTGAAGGTGCAGCTGGCTGCGGCTAGTGCTAGGGCCGATGGTGCCGAAAGTCGGGTTCAGACTGAAGCCCTTGAAGCAGAGAGAAAAACTACAAGGGATTTGAAGGAGCAAGTAGACAAGATTCAGTCAGAGGCTACATTAATGGGAGAAAAACTTCGTCTTGAGATCGTTGACCTCAAAGCAAAAATCGAACGAGATTCAGAGAGAGCCAAGATGACAGAGGCCGAGCTTCGATCGGAAGTAGCTGTCATGGAGACAAAAGTAGAGGTTCTCCGAGCGAGAGCGGAGGAGGTGTCAAGTGGTGCGTCTGGCGATGCCCACTCGAAGCTGCTGAGGCAGGTGGAGACATTGCAGACGCAATATGCCATTGCTAGTGAGAATTGGCAAGGGATTGAAGGAAGTTTGCTGAGTAGGGTTGCAGTGGTAGAGGGAGAAAGGGACGAATTGGCAAAGACGGAGGCGGAGGTTAGGCGGAAGGCGAGGGAGTTTGTAAGCACGCTCTTCACAATACCCAGTGGTGTTAGCTATGCGGTGCTCACTGATTGTGCAGAATAATAAAGTCCGCCAGCTTGAGGTGGATCTGGAGTCTGCGAACTCCCGAGTCAAAGACTTGGAAGAGGATATCGAGTCCTACCACAAGCAAGAAGAAGCTCTCCAAAAGAAAATTACAGAACTGGATGCCTCATCAACTGAATCTCGGTCTACATTAGAGCGTCTCAGGGAGGAGTTTTCACGTGAACTAACTCAGAAGCTGGAAGATCAGAGGATTAAATGGGAGGAGCAATTAGCTTCTTCCTCGTTCGTGCGTTCCTCCTCTCCATCTCAGCAGAGGTCTTCATCACGATCGATTGGTCGATCACCTGGGATCAGTGAGAGGGATGTATATATCCAGCCTTTCTATCCGCTGCAGCGGAGGGATACTTCCGCTTCGGGGTCGTTCGCGGAGATTACTCTTGAAGGGCAGAAGCATAAAGAAAGGCCATCCTTCAGTACACCAAACAGGGTCGACTCAACCGCCTCCCTCGGCCTACCTCAATTTGCCCAGAACCATGGCAACTCCTCACGCACGTCCTTGGTAATTGGTGATGAAGATGAAGATTACTTTATCAACAACCAGCCCAATGATAACCTCATCGCTGGTAACAACCGCCCCTCTAGCGGCAATCTCGCCCAAGGGACATTATTCCACCACTCTGTTTCACCGCTCGTGTCAAATTTCCGCAATGCTTTACACGCACAAGATATGGCTTCTGTGTCAACAGTGGCAGCTGGGCCGTCAGTTCAACTTGTGGAAAGAATGTCATCTTCGATTCGTCGGCTCGAGACGGAGATGGCTGCTTCGAGAGACGAGCTTACCCGGACACTGGCCCAGCGCGATGAAGCTCGTGTGGAGATTGTAGAACTGATGCGGGAGGTTGAAGCGAAGAGAGAATTGGAAGTCAGAGTCAAAACTCTAGAAGGAGAGAAAGAGGCGTTGGATACTAGGTTCCAGGCGGCGCTGGAGACGTTGGGGGAGAAGTTAGAGAGGGTGGATGAACTAGAGGAGATGGTAGAGGAGTTGAAGAGGGTTTATAGGGAGTTGGTTGTTAGGAGCAGTGGGTAGATGAGCATTGGTTGTGTGAATGTTCTCTGAAGAAGAGGGGTACGGGATCCATTTCATGTGAATGGCTTTGAGCGTGTTTATTTGGTGGCTTTTGCGATTATACCAGAAGGTTCTGGGTTGGGTATTTAGATTCCTATATTATTTTATGTAGATGTAAATAATTACTATGATTAACCACTTCGTGACGGTAGATAGGAGGTGTGGTGAAGGCGTTAGGACAAGATATATAGGCGCAGGCACTGAACGTACTGGACTCGGAAGTAAATGTATCACTTTAAAGAATACTTGGAATGTTCCTGGGCTATCTCCACATACTAATCTAGCTTGCAACTCAACTACAACTACTCTGATTGGGATTGAGAATGGAGATTTAGATCCTGATTAATATTTGCTCAATTGGTGGCCTTTTTTGCATATTGTGGTAAATGTCACTGTCAAGGTGAAGATGGGGTCTGGGTGCGGCTTGGCTCTTTTTTTCTGCAACCCCAGAGGATAAGTCCTGATTCGGTAGTCACTGCTTGTTATAGTATAGCTAGTTACAGTTGGATTGGGCCAATAGGAGTATCGTGCAACTCTGAACAATTATATTCAATGCATCCTTCTAGTCGCTCCCTTTGGTGGAGTTAACGTTTGATCTCCGGTTCATTATAAACTGAACAGCAAGTGTAGCCAAGTGCAGCCGCAATGGGTACAAAATTGTGAGTTGTCAATAAGCTTAAGAAATAATAAAGCAATGAATGCATGCTTAAGTATCCAGATTGAGGTATTCCCAGCAGCGAGCGAGGGCGGCGCTGACATCTACAGAGGACGATGCATATAGGGCCTTGAACTCTATGAATATTCTGTGTTGATCTAGATAGGTATGCGTGAAGGTTTAAACTGTAATTATCGGTGGGGCAGGCATGAATCATGCGGGTATCATCTTGTAAGGTTAAGTATATGACGTTAGGGAAGCCCATACGTCTATATCGAAGTATATTAGAGTAGGAGGTCCAGGCCTACTCCCAATCTCAGAAAGAGGAACACCAAAGTACCCCCATATCCTAGTCAAAATGGTCTCCGGTATCTATGCGTATGCCCTACAAAGTGCTGTCCTCAGTCTTAGTGGGAAAGTGCCGTCAAGGATAAGCTCTCGGGGGCTCTGTCGTGCGCTTTCCTCCAGCTCCAGCTCCAGCTCCACTCTAACGCGAGAAAAATACAAACCAACCATTGCAGACCCAAAGACACATACAATGGGACAGTCGCTGGAGAGATATTTGCAGATGAAGGTTCACCCCGAAGCTGTCCACACAGAAAATGCCTGGGAGGAGATACTCGTACATGGGCTCCATTCACGCTGGGGCTCCTCGAAGATATCTCCACTCGAGAAGAAGGATAAACCATTCAACTGGCAAAGACCCACGGCTCGAATGGACGGCGATTCAATGAAATTAGCCCTTCAGTGCTTTCCGGGAGTCGACTATGTGAAGCACTATGCGTCCATCGTTGCAACTTATCTCAGTTTGAGAGGGGGAGATCCCGGGTCAGTATCGTATACTATACCAACCGCCGAAGAGTGTATATCTCCCTTGCTTCTCTCGAATCTACGGGAAATGGGGCCTGTGGATGTTGTGGTCATGGGATACGTGCATGCATTGGATCAGTTCATCAGACCAGATGTATGGCAATATGGGATGCATAGCAATGATCCCAAAGACGAGCTCTTCGGGTGGCAGATTGTGAAAATTCCAGCCAGCTGTAGGAAAGTGGCCTTTCTCGGATGCAGAGTGAGCTTTTGGGGAGATATATCTGGCCATATTGTTAGACTCCTCAAGACCCTAAACAAAGCACAAGAAGTCATATATGTGGGTAAACTGGGAAGCCTAGACCCAGCTCATATTCCAAACATGTTTATCGCCACGGGGAGTTCAAGCCAGTTGGTGGGTGTAGGGGCTATACGGTGGCAAAATGTGTTGCAGCCTTTTATGGAAGACTCCCGAAGAGTTGTCTATGGTGAGCATCACACAATTCCATCTGTACTGGACGAGAGCAAAGAGTGGCTCAAAGCGAAACGGGCAAAGTACAATTTCGTGGATCCAGAAATTGGCCATATGGCTTCCGCTGCCGTGGAAAGCGGTATGAAATTTGGGTATTTACATGTTATTTCGGATAATTTAGCCCGAAAATATGAATTTGATTTGTCGAATGAAAGGAAAAAAGGAGTATTGGATGCGCGAACAGAAATGTTTCGAGAGATACAGAGGATATTGTTGAAATATTTTGAGAGCAGAGAAGAATGGGAATAAGTTTTCTGTACGGGGAAGGAAGTTCTCCTTGCGCCAGCTACAGATATCGGTTTTAAATTTTCGTTTTTCCTTGGTATACCCCACTGTATCCTTTCACTGGCTCGCTCATTTTGTGATTAACAAACTGTGCCAACCTCGCTCCCTGATGTAAAACAATCCCATGGGGATTCAGAACCATTAATAACGCCCCCATTGCCCCATGATATCCACTATCCATGACTCCAGCCGAAACCAAAGCACCTGACCGAAACAACGTGCTCCTCACAAACACCTGCCCCATCTCGTCCAATGGCATCTCCACCGTTTCGTTGAACTCCACAAGATATGAATTCTGCTTTAGATGAACTGCCATGCATGTTTCCCCGTTTGGCAATTTTGTTTCAGTGAATGGAATGAGCGAGGTGTGGGCAGTTTTACGGTGCTGGTTGGAGAAGTCGATGGTGCCGGGAGAGGTCCATTCGAGAACATGCCGGAGAGTGAGGTCGACGCCACAGGGCTGGGACTGGAGAATGGGGTGCTGGAGGTTTTGGACGATTCGGCGGGTGAGTAGGGATACTCCGGGCACGATCATCTATATTTCTCTATAAATGTGAGTAAGTCTCCTCAGCTTCAAATTCCATAGCCAGAAACATACTGTTACCTGAGGAATACCGTCACGTACTTCTTTTAGGGGGGTTTGTTGAATGCTGGGACTTTAAGGTTACTTTGTGTGGGGGGTCGAGTAAAAGGTTTATACCCTTCTTTTCTTTGAAGTTGATATATATGCACTCTCGTGACTTTGGATACTAGGGCTAGTT
Organism: Terfezia boudieri ATCC MYA-4762; assembly: GCA_003788615.2. Classification (NCBI taxonomy): domain Eukaryota; kingdom Fungi; phylum Ascomycota; class Pezizomycetes; order Pezizales; family Pezizaceae; genus Terfezia; species Terfezia boudieri. The sequence goes on along the minus strand of ML121529.1, from coordinate 492,825 downwards.
GAAACGACTAGCCACGTGACGCAACAAACTTTAGGTTCGATACGATATTTTTATTCGGAATTTTTCCAAGTACAGCTGTCAAATGTCATATAAATGTTTAGGAACAAAAAACTTTTTGAGGACAGACTAGAGTACCCTCCCTAGGAGCGGTCGGGTTCGAGACTACTAGAGTACTTACTTTCATCAGTGAATAAAAAACCCAACAAAGTTTTTTTTTGAAGTAATGAACTAGGAGTAGTCAAGTGAGGTCGAGTGGAGAGGGTAATATATCCAAATACTAAATAGTCACATAGTAACCATTCTATCTATAACCTAGCCTCGTGCCTATAATCCCACTTCCACGGCGGCTTTGAAAGCGCTGCCGGTACTAGGTATCAAGCTAGCTAGTTCAGATAACTGTGGTAAACTCCACGAATAGCGCAACTCAAGGGAAACCTAGACTTGTGTATACCATAGAGATGTTGACGTGACTTCTCAACGGACAAAAACTACACTTGCGCGGACGTCTGCTAGTGCATTTTATAATAAAATACTGTATGCTCCATATTCGAGATCTTGAGATGGGTAGGTAGTACCCCATATGAGACAACGCAGGCACCCGCCGAAAACTATAAAGATTGTATCACGCTTCCGGAGATATGTATGCTGAATACAATGAAAAACTTTCACTCAATAAATAAGACAAGTGCAGTTAAACTGCTTAGAACGCTCCTAATATAATACCAAATTATATGCTGCAAATGTCAAAGATATCAGGAATAAAGAATTATCGCAGCCCCGAACAAGAAAAAAAAAAAAAAAACCCTATATATACAGCTCCCTAATGGCACCTTCAATATCATTAGTTGAACCTGACGCAGTCACAGTCTTAGAACCATCTATAGACCCCCCAGCGCCCTTCTTCCGCTTCCGTTCTACAGCCTCGGCTTTCTGCCGTTCTTTGCGCTCGCGGGCGATTTCTCGCTTAGTTTTGGTTTTTGATGGTGCTTGGGAAGAAGTAGGTTTCGAGGGGGTAGTATTGTCTATGAGGGAGGTGGTGGAAGCTTTCCCCTTCTTCTGAGGATGGCTCTTTGGAACTTTCTGGTGGCCTTTCTTTGGTGGTGTAGGGGGCTGTGTTTGCAGTTTATCTTCCACTAGAACGCAGACTTCATTTACTTTTGAGGCCTCCACTTGTTCATTTTGTTTCCCTTTTCCATCCACCGCCCCATCCTCATCCCAATCACCATTCCCATCACCATCACCATCACCATCACGTCCCATCTCCTTATCCAGCATCCTCCCCACAGCTTCATTAATATCTCCCTTACAATCCTCCAGGGCCTTCGCCACCTCCTCCTCCGTAGCCAAAAACGGCAAACTCTTCATTACCGTGCTCACCATCCACTGCAGCGTATACTTCCCACCTCCCTGCTTCTTTCCCCCTCCCACTGCCACCGCAGCTTCCGAGTTCAACACCGGCTTCACCTCTGGCAACCCCGTATGTGGCCCCGAAATATTCCTAATCGAGCTATAATGCTCCCAAGTATGATATGCAATATGCACCATCTTCCTCTCCTCCCCATCACCAGTAACCACATAGGCAAACTCCCTCTGATAAATCTTCACATGCATGCCAAACTCCCTTGCAAACGCACAAATCTCGATATTATCCCCATAAACCCCCTGCTGGCTCATTCTCTTCACATGCTGCTCGAACGCAGCATCGATCGCGGATTCACTTGCAGGTACGTATTCGAACTTGCCTTTTGATTTTTTTCGTGCGGGGGGAACGGAGAGGAAGAGCCTGAAGTAGGAGGAGTACTGGCGCATGTGGGAAACTATGCGGGCGCGGAGCTCACGGTGAGAGTTCTCGTGGCCGTAAAGTTGGTCGCTGAGGGCATGGAAGAGGCAGTCGCCATCACCAGAGATGGGGGAGGCGTAGAGGCCATAGGAGCGAAGGAGGGGGAATTCGTCAGCATAGTCAGCTTCGACCATTGACGGTGAGGTTAGCGATAAGGGAGTGGGAGAGGGAGGGAGAGAGAGAGGTAAAGAGGGAAGGATATGGTTGGAAACCATGTCATTTTATCGACACGTGATCTGGCGCACAAAACTCAGGGTAAGCGTCCACTAGCAATCCAAATTCTATGTTATTCTAAATAAGTATATTATTCCAGAGCATATATAAATAAAACCTGAGGCGTAAAACGTGTACACATCCCTCGCACAATATCTGCTATACCTCATCCCCGTCTCCCTCCCCTTATTATAGCTTCACCTTTGTCAACGTCTTAAACTCCGCCTCTGCCAGCGACTCCTCCGCTAACCTCGACACATTCTCCGCCATGCCATAACTCGCCTGATACCCAAACCCCCCCGCTCCATAATTATGTACGACTCTAACCTCCCCCAAACCCTCCCACCCGTCCCAGACCTTCTTCTCCAACTCCAACCTCGGTTCACTGACCCTCGACGGCCTCAACCCCACACAATGTCTCACCACATCCAAATCCTCAATCCCATACCCTGGCTTGACTAATTCCGGGCAATACCTAATCGCCCGCTTCATAATTCTCACTGCCTGGTTTGGGTCCGACTGACTCCTTCTCGTAGCTACCTCCCAGAACCGTCCCCCCTCCCGCAGCGCGAGTCATGATGTACATGCATTCGTCGTCGTATGAAGAGTCGATCCCGGAGATTATATACATTGCCGGAGTTGTATTACGGACAACGACGATTTGCCCTCGCGTGGTAGTCTTTGGAATCCTTGTAACCACCGAGATTGGACGCGAGGAGGCCGGTGCAGTTTACAATTAGGTCGGCGCGGGGGGCAAGGTGGTGGAATGAAAGGGCGCCGAGGATGTGGGTGAGGACGGCGCGTTTGAAAACGATCCCATAGGCGAGGCATTGGGAGGTGAGGTGTGGGAGGTAGAGAGCTGTGTTTATGTAAACGGATTTGAATCTGATGCCAGAGTCGACGTCGGGAGGAAGCTCGGAGGAGGAAAGTGGGCAGAACTGGAGAGGTTAGTTGGGGAGAGAAGTTGTGGGAAGGCGGTTTGGGGGGTACTTCAGGAAATTTCCTTGAACCAGGGGTCCTGTATGAGGGGCTCACTGAGCCGGTCTGCTGTAACCTTCCCAGCGTCGGCAATCCGGCTGTATATTATCATATCTGTATTGTGCGGCAGGTGTCAGTACCGGTCACGGGTGGGGCGGAGACCTGACGACGTTACCCTGAACATGAATGCCAGCCTCGGGAGCGTTCTTCGCAAGCCGCCAGAGCTCTTTGAACGTTACACGGTCCCACTCTGCAGCAGGGGTGTTTCGCGCAGATACCCTGGGTATCCGTATTAGCCTCCTCTGAAGGTCAAGATGTCGATCAGGAGAACGCCCGGCAGCAGTTTGTACCTGCCCATGGAGAGGTGTATTCGATGTCATAGTCACCGGGCATGTGTACGGTGATTTTGTGGTTGGTTGTGCGGGCGAGCGTGAGCGCTGTAGTGAGGCCGGCCACACCAGCGCTGGAGGGAAGGTCAGTAATCGCCACTGGAGATATTGCTGGGTGCCAGCTCGTACCCGATTATAACGACGAGGAAAGAAGCCTTGATATGGTGAGGGCAGGAGGTGGAATCGTTCTATCAATGTCAGATTTCATTAAACTACACCAATAACTACATATTGGCCATCACGCGATAAATTGCTGACAAGAAAAAAAATATATATATATATATTTGCACCCAGGTGCAAAGTTCTGGACAGATGATACAGCAGGCTGTAGAATAGAATGTATTTTCCCAACTTTCCAATTCCGGGGACTCTAAGAAAAATCACCCCAGAGTATATAGCTGGAGGGCAACTCGTTGGGGTATATAAACTTGGACTTGGGAGCTTCATATCAATGTTTACGGAGGGCACTTTTGCTGTGATTCCATACATAGCTGCATCACAGATGCATAAATCCATAGCTACCTGTATTCAGAACATATCCATTTATACGGCGTCACCACGGCAAAAAGAAGTACGCACTCTGTTCACCATAGATATCCGTACTTTTACATACTGTAGTACACAACGGTTTACTTGATATATCAACCATGTACGATATTTATAACACCACGAGATACAATTGTTGTGATGGTTGATATGCTTAATATGCTTATCGAGAGACACTGTCGAGTAAGGATGGCAATGATAGGCAATAGCCCCCTGGGCATGAGACTAACCCTTGGCCTCTGACTGGCTTCTGAATGAAGGTAGCTGGGATAGAGCGGGGGGCTTCCCCTCTATAAGTTACTTGGTAACAACCTGTAGTCCTACGCGCGCCAGAGCTGCCGTATTACTTTTATGTACATTCCCCTATCCGGGAACTCCTTACTATTCGAGTGCTGTGATGTGACGAGACGCAAGATATAGGCAATTGCTGTAAATGCTTGACTCAAACAACATGAGCAAAAGCACCAAACTCCCAGTACAATCCACATCACTGCTAGCAAGAGAAACCGAGACTCATTATATCGTAATCCCCTCATCCGCAGCTGCTCTCCGTATCCAATCCACCACCTAGAAAAGTTAGCTTCCACCCTTCCCACCTGGGAAACATACGCGGATAACTTCACCTTCTTGTCCGGCGCCAACTGCAACGCCAGCTCCCCATCATTCGTCTTCTTATTCACATCCGCCCCTGCCTTCAACAATTCCAATGCTGCATCTCCATGCCCCTCCGCAATTGCATGATGTAATGCCGTCCATCCCTCCCTATCCGTCGCGTTCACTGGACTCTTATCCTCCAAAAATAACCGTATCATGGGCGCGCTGCCCACTGCGGCTGCTCTATGTAGTGGGAGCTGCTGCATTCTAGAATCTTTTACTCTAGACGTAGCACCGTATTGGAGGAGATACCGAGCAGAATGGAGGTGGGATTTCGATGCACAAAAGTGCAAAGCTGTTTGTCCTGCATCGTCTATTTCCATTATTTCCATGAACGTCAGCTTTACCTTCACCTTCACCCAACTCTTTTGTAAATTGAAAAGAACCAAAAAATGCACTCACTCTTTGCCCCAACGTCCGCCCCTCTCCCTATAAGCTTCTCCACTAACCCCTCCCCATCCCTCACACTACACGCACACATCAACGGCGTCCACCCCATTCCATCTCTGACATCGGGATCGAACCCCCTCTGCTGTAATAACAAATCCACAATTGCTGGATGATTAAATGATACAGCCCAGTGAATGGGGTATCGTTCGTCTGGGTCAGCAAGGTTCGCAAGGCGGGGGTTGGCACTTAGGAGGGATTCGACAATATTGACTATCAGTAGTTAGAAGGGGGTGAGGTTAGTGGGGAATGTTGGGGGAAGGGGGGTGGGGGGGGGGGGTTATGTGGGTATGGACATTTCCCTTCCCGACAGGCCTCGTGGATTGTGTATTTATTATCTTCTGATCGTGGTTTGAAGGGAGCAGTTTTCTCAAGGATTTCTTTGTCTGGGTTTGGCAGCGGTAATTGCGCTTTCGACATTGTGGGAACGTTGAACTACGTCTTTGCTATTGAGGGAATATTCAACAATTCAAGAGGTATGGAAGTGTTCAAGTGGGTATGGTTCAAGTGCGGTGATGAGTGCGATAATGACGGGGAAAGCTACCAAGCGACCCTAGGAGCGGTCGGGTTCGAGACTACCAAGCGACGGTAAGCGAAAGAGCTTCCAAGGTTTATAAATAAATAACCAGCCCACCGTTATATTATTACCTTGTCCTATAGTGGTCGTAACTATCGCCTTGCAAAGAAGTTGAATTCCTATGCAACAAAAACGCCCTCCAACTATATCAGATAATACAGAATGAAATAATAATAAAACGCAAAGCCAACAAGTGCAATAAACCCCCGCCTGCACGCCTGCAGCATGTTGAACGTAATCACTTCATAGGATATTGTTGGGAAGGAGTGAAAAAATGTAAGTTGGGAGGATTTGAGCCCCAAACAGGTCCTATTCCTCTCCTCTACTGCTTCTTCACTGCCCTCTCCCTCTCCCTCTTTGCATAAATCTCACTCGTAAATGGATCCTCATACATCAACGCAATCTTGTATACCACCAACACTAACACCGTCAACAACACCCCCGCGGGACTGGCAAACCACAGCGCCGTAGCCAAAAAGTTCAGGGTGCTGCCGTAGTACATTGGCGCACTAGTAACGTTGAACGGAAATCCGGTGACCTTAGTGTCCATGAGAATTCCAAAGTAATCACCAAGGTAGGTGCCGGTAAACCCGAGAGCCCACATGCTGGTCAAGACCAGAACGTTACCAGAGACGAAGAAGAGGGTAGCAAGGGCCTGAACAGCGGGGGTGGTGAGGATGTCGAGGACTGGTTGATCTTTGAGGGAGAGCTTGAAACTATAGAGGTTGTTAATTACCAAGTTCACAGGGTGGGCATGTCGTGGACGCGAAGCACTTACAGCCAATCCCTCAGAATCCCAATAGTGAAGATGGTCGCGGCAAGTACATAGCAGCCATATCGTGAGTTCCCTCCAGCGAGACGAGTTAGAAGCTTATTGTGGTACTCTGTTTGATGTTAGTTTCAGTATCCACGTGCTTTCGTGTTGATGCTCGGGGGTAATACCTTGCCTCGCAGCAATGCTATAAATCCAACGTCAGCAATGGTCCAAGGGACGAGATAGATGGGAAACTTACTTCCAGAACAATGGATTGAAACAAATCGATCCAGCAGCGACTATGCCCCACCACACGGCGTTAGCACCTGACCGAATGAAACCGAGTGCAATGCCCTGTCCAATTCGAACCGATAGCCATCATATTTCCTCATTCCAGCGCACTAAGCTAGTGAAGCATCACGCTCCCAAACCACATGCCTAAAATCTCCTCAAATAGAAACAAAAGTGATACATACTCAAAAGGCTCCTCTGATCAAAGTCTACCAAATCGTGAATCGACGTAACATTTCTCAACGAAACCATTGTGTATGCGTATACGTCGCGTCCGCGTCTATATATCCTCGTGGGTATTGAGAGGGGTATTGAGAGGGGTATCAGGCGGACAGCAAACACTAAGTGGAAATAAGATTGATTTTTGGGGGGTTTTGGAAAATTGAGTCGATCAATGAATTGTAGTCTAGCTGGTGGGGATAATGCCCAGCCTCGAAGGCGTGTCAACCTCACAACCCTGTACCCCCACGACACGGTCTCTGGAGCAGAAATTCGTCTTTGGTAGACTTGAGGCTCAAAGTAGTAACGGTTGATAGAGAACATCACGTGATGATGAATAGGAGAGCCCCATCCTATAAAACTCCTGGCCAGTGCAATACCGAATAGAAAACCGTTCAGACCAGAACATTCTTTCTTTCCATGGAATACCCCAAATATACCTCAACTCTGACGACACTCAACCCGAATACTCGGTGAGGGTGTCATAATCCGTTTCTCGTTAATTATTATTCAAGCCCTGTTGGCCACCAGTGATGCATGGAAGGAACAAATTGGAAAATCGAAAGCTGGGTTAAGCTTCCCGTTTAGGTACCTGACCGTTATACTGAACGATTTAATTGCCGGGCCTCAGCTGGAAATTCTTACCCCACCTCACCTCACCCTTGCCGTGCGTGGGACCGATGAGTTGTCAATTACCAGCAGACGACTCAATTTTCCTTGTAACTTCTGTCGTAGCCTGTCGCAGTCCATCTATTCCTGGTGGAAGTGTCTGTTTTGTACACTGCGAAATTCAAAGCTTTTGTAATCAGACTAGAGCTTTTAAGTGGGTTGTTTTTAAGACACAGGCCACTGGCAGGTAAGTACTGATCTGGTTCCAGGCCTCCTCTACAGCGTCTGGCAGTGCAACCGGTCAGGCACCGCAACCGGTCAGCTAACCTGACAAGGTTAACTCGCTGTGGCTGGCTGTATACGGTCAAGTCTCTTTCGCAGTCAAACAGGACTCGGACTCAGTAAATAATAATATTAATTACATGAACTATTAAGATTCTTTATTTTCTTCTATTTACTTACACTTTGAACTCATTGTATATACACGTGTACATATCAACGTTCTTTTCTACATTTGTCCCAACTATCGCCATACTGAATGCCACGCCCACACTAGCCCACCCAGGTTAGCTGACCGGTTGCGGTGCCTGACCGGTTGCACTGCCAGACGCTGTATATACTTATGCATGCGCAATAAAGATGAGTTGTATGTACTGCAATTAAGTGCATCTTACTCACTAGTAGTCATATTAAATCATGATCGCAGCAGCAGTACTATGCATGCTTGCAGTATCGAGCAGGAAGAGAGACTCCACAGCAAGCATCCATGGATCCTGCCGTGTGCTTGTGCGGGAGGAAGGACGATTGATGAAGAGCCTCTTTTGATGGCAGGGTAGCTTGGTGAAATTCATTCATTGCTGCTTAAATTTGTCGTTTATACTCAACTGGTTATTGAGCGTATAAAGTAAAAGAATCTACTAGTACTTCTTTTGCAAAAGAGAAGAGCAAGAAGGGAAACCCCCGCACACGTCCAATCAAACAAAAACATAAAAGATAGGCATAATATAAAATAACATCAAAAAAACAAACGCCTCATGCAGTCATTCCTCCTTTGCCAGTCGTTATCATACGAAAATCACCCACTTGATACCAAAATACTCATCCCATATACCGAGATACCAATATCCCTCAGGATGACCCTGGAAGAGCAGTTGAATTACCTCATCCCGAAGATATGTCTAAACTTAACATCATCCACGACCGGCGCCTTCTTCGTAACCAACACCACTGGCACCGTAACGGGCGGATTATTCCCCACCCTCACAATCTTGACCGGTCCATCCCGTGTATCGATCACAGGCGCCTTGTCTGCTTCTTCCTTGAATCGCTTTTGGTATTCAAGTTGGTAGGCTGCAAATATGTCTGAGCATATGTATAATGGAGCGTGGGGACGGGGATGGGGTTTTGCAGAATGGGGTACGCACCTCGAATTTGTTTGGTGCGAGCCCATAGCTGGTTCTGTTCATCTCGGTCTACCCAGCGGTGGACAAGGAATGAATCCTCCTGTGAGAAAAAACAAACTTGTTAGCCTGTTCTCCGAAGTTTAGTAGAGAAACGAAGGATAAGGAGCTTACGTGTTCGGTATATGAAATCTTCCTCTCATCCAAAGCTTCCTTGCAAAGATGAGTCTTGGAGAACTTAGTATGAGTAGGTTTGCGAAGATCCAACATCACGGCCTGGTTCTTCTGGTTTTCTGCTGCGATTCTTTCTTCTACAAGTTTCTCAACTTTAGCCTTCTCCTCCTTGTCCTTCTCCTCGGCTGCTTTTTTAGCGGCTTCCTGAGCTTCCAACAGCTTCCGGGCTTGGTCCTGGATTCGGGCCTGCTCCGCTGCAGCCGCCTCCTTTGCCTTTTTCTCCGCTGCCGCCCTCGCGTCAATCTCCCTCTTGACCGCCTCCTTCAGCTCAGCCTCCTTTTTCCTTTGCGCTTCTACTTCTGCCTTTGTCTTCTCAATCTTCTCACTTTCCTCCTTTGACTTCTTCAACTCTAGCTGTAGCTCCGCGATCTTCTTGTTAAGTTCCTCCTGTTCCGGAGAAATAACCACTGGGGGCTGCCACGGCACCATTGGTCCAGGAGGGATGAATGGCCCTGGGTGATGTTGCGGAGGGTGAAGAGGTGCCACAGCCATCGACGATATCCCTGGTTGCCCTTGCATAGTTGGAGGCGGAGGGACTAGAGGCCATGGCGCTACTCCAGGATGCCCTGGAGGATATGGCGGATCATAATATCTATCTCCCATGTCGGAGTGGGATGAAGAAGCGCGGTGTGGTCGACTGTATCGCTCTCGAGAATTTTCTCGAGAGCCTTGAGAAGACTCACTATAGGTGGACTCAGCGTAATAATCATTACGTCCATAGTAGACCTTATCTCGAGAGTCGCGATACTCATCCTCATATCGTCCACCACCACCACTGTGGTAGTAAGTAGATCGGGGTCGGCTTCGATCCCTCCTATCCCTGCTATCGCCAACGTGCACACTGGCGGCCCTGCGGTGCTCCTTCGTCGAGGGCAAGCGGCCTACAGCAAGGCGCGAGCGATCATCATAATATTCCTTTCCTCTCTCATCACCACCATACACAACAAACGGACTTTTTGCCCCTCCTCCTCCTGCTCCCCCTCGACTTGGAGATTCAGTAAGACCTGGCTTTACTTCAATCTCATAAACGAAATCGGCCATGTTTGGGGCAACATTAACTGGAGGCGCGGGAGGTGAGGGAATGGCGTATCCATGGCCAGGATAACCAGGATAAGCCATTTTGAGAACAGGTAAAATAGTACTTTGAAGAGCCTATTGATATGGCTGTAAAATTACAGAAGTTGAAAAGATGGAAGAATAATCAGCAGCCGAATTTTCGGCCGGGGTTACGGTTTCTCGTTGTTGCAAGCTGAGATTGTGAGGGGATGACTATAAAAGCCGGGCGGGGTATCAACAGACGCAACGCAACGGCGGAAAGAAGATGAGAAGGATTTTACACGACGATATCGCTGTGCTTTAAGTAGAAAAAATTCGGAGGTGGGCTGCAGCTTTCCTTCCTTTTGAACCCCCTCCCACAGGCAAATAGGTCTCAAAGAACCGCTAAGCCTCTCTCTGCCCACACGCATGGAGGGCGACGAGGGTCTTTTGCAAATTGGTGTTGGCACCACCAGATATCACCCACTAGTCAGAATCCCGGTAGATCGTGACTTCAATAAATCATTTAGGAGGGGCGCCATGGAACACGAGCCTCACCCTGCTCCTCCCTCTCGAGGCTGGCGGGGGCGCAAGAAAAAGGTAAGAAAACGCAGAGTAAACAGTTGCAAGCTCCTTCTCTTGTTGCACCCACCACCACCAGCGAGGCACATGAAACGAGACTACTTGCCTAGACACCAGGGATCTTGCAGAGCGAGCGAACGAAACGGTGGCATACCATACAACATCTGAAATCAAAGTACGAGAAAGCTGGGAGGAGCAAACCACAAAACCCGAGCGCTAAATCCGCTGTGTGTTATGGAGCACGCAAGTAAATCCATATCCGAGCAAGGAAAGGAGCAGGGCCCAGTTGGCTATCGGGGATGCAGAGTGACGAAAACAGTGACCCCTCGTGCAGGCCTCAGAGGCTGAGTGTATGTACTGTACGGGCTGGTTTCGGATTGACCCGTCTGGAGGATGTGTGGTTGAGAAAAGGCATATCTCGGGAATTCGGTTGTTGCATGTTACTATATAGAGTAGAATCTATATCGCATGTTAGGTTTAGACGCCCTGGCGCAACCCAACCTTATACCTAGACGCACCAAACATGCGGCGACGCTCCCAATATATTTTGAAAGCCAACCAGTTTCTGGAGGGCAAAGATTGTTGGTGTACTCACTTCAGCCTTGTGATTACCGCTGCAGCTTGGGGAGCCACTGTGATTTGCTATCGAACAAGTTAATACCGATGGGACTTTCTCACTTTGAACAAATAAGCAAGCACCTATAAAAGTTGATTTGTCATGTATTTATTTTAAGAGTATTATTATTTATCATTATTATACTCAGGAACACAGGGGGGATCGACAGTTCACAAACTAATTCGGGGATCATCTTGGGGATCCGCAAAGTGTTATTCTTACTTCACCCATGGGGCCTTATAACTATAACTATGATCAAACCAGACTAGATCATGCCCAGAGAGCATTTTTATTCTCCTGCATCCTTTGAAAAGTCGTCTCCAGATAGTGTAGCTTCTTGTTTAGATCCTCCAGTAGTCATGTTCCTTACCTCCATATCAGGACTCAACGCCAGTTTGTATCTTTCTTGCATTCTTGAAACTTTGACTGCGCTAGAGAAAGAGTCTGTCAGATGTTGTAGATCTTCATCCAGCTACTGTTCAACCTGAGATCAGTTGCTGTCATCGATACCGTATTTCGGTAAAGGCAGGTTAAGTAGGCCCTACTGCTGGCCAAGTGTGCTGTTGCTAAGCGGTTAAATATTTCCGAGAGAATGCTATTAAAAATGAAGGCAATGGGAGCAGACAAAAGAAAGCAACAACAGTTCGAATGGCACAATTCCCAGAAATGGAAAATTATATTCATGAAAAGTTCCTGAAGCTGCGTGAGTCTGGAGTGAAAATAGGGCCGTCATGGTTTGTTGCAGAGGCAAAAGCCTGGTATGAAACTACATACCCAGAGCGTATTCAAGTGGATGCTTCAGGCAATAAACTCTATATGGGATGGCAGCGAGGATAGTGATATTAATATTAGAGGATTAGAGGGATATATATACTGTTGGCACCCAGAGTTCAGAAAGCGAAGGTACTAGTTCGGATTCTGATGATGAGTATGAACCTATATAGTGGGTGAGGGAGATGCAAGTAGTGAAGAAGACGCAGTATGCACTGGCAGGGAAGTTCAAGAATAACGGTTGAGCGTGATAGAGCGTTAAATTCAATAGCCGGACCCTGTTACATAGTGGTATAAGATAGTAATTGTATTTAAGACAGTAACTGTGTTTACGACAGTGATCGCGAATAGGACGGTGAGGATGCTAAGGGCAAAACCAACGTACTGTGTTTAAGCCTGCGGACAATTTCTACGCTATTTCTATGGTGAGGGGGCGAGCAATTAGCCCGAGGCATCCATATCTATTTAGTTGTGGGGAGGATAAGATGGTCAAGTGTTGGGACTTGGAGTCTAATAGGGTAATAAGGCATTATCATGGGCATTTGTCGGAGTGTACTCATTGTCGTTGCATCCCTATACTTGATGTTCTGGTTACTTGGGGGCGAGATGGTGTTGCGAGGGTATGTTCCCTAGCTGTATATGATGGAGAAGATACTGATTCACTCCTTAGATTTGGGATATGAGGACGCGTACCAACGTCATGATTCTATCAGGGCATCAAGGTACCGTTTCAGATGTGAAGTGTCAAGATGCCGATCCTCAAGTCAATCTGGGTCTATGGTCTCCACTGTGCGATTATGGGATCTTACCGCGAGCAAGTCTATGGCTGTCCTTACCCATCACAAGAAGAGTGTTCGTAGCTTCACAATCCATCCTAAAGAATTCACGTTTGCGTCCGGGTCTGCCCAGAGCATCAAGCGGTGGAAATACCCAAAAGGAGCGTTTATGAAGAACTTCGAAGGTGTGAATGGAATTTTGAATACACTCTCTGTAAACGAGGATGATATTCTGTTTTCGGGGTCGGATAATGGAGAAATGATTTTTTCGACTTGAAGTAGGGATATAGTTCCAGGTGCTCACTAAAACACTACATGACTGGCCAATTCGCTGATTAACCACTGCAACAGCCTATGGAGACATACAGCTCAGCCTGGTTCACTGGACGCGGAACAAGGTGTGTTCTGCAGCACATTTGACAAGATCGGAGAAGCGGATAAAACAATCAAGGAGTGGAAGCAGGACGATGGCGCAACAGAGGATCCATTAAATTGGAAACCCTCCTTACGACAGAGGAAATACTAATGTTTGGCTGCCTGTATTGAAGAGGGTCTTGGAAAATTAGCTATAATGTGGATTTGTTCTGGGGGTTTCAAATGCATAGTGAACTGCTTAGATATTATGCTTACTTCATTTATTAAGACGTCCACAAAAAATGCAGTTACCCTGTGTTTCCAGTAGTCTCCCCGCGTCTATCTCGGTAACAGAATAAAGTGAAATTGCCCCGCCAATTCAACATCATAGCACGACAGACAACAAAGAACCCTAGCTCTTTATCAGCCAACAAACAAGATGTCGATACCGAATGAAGCCCTCCAAAATGTCTGCCATCCGATTATTGTTGGTGAACGACTCGGCCACAAGTGTTAACAATGTTACAGCTTCTGCAAGAAATCGAAGCTCGGCCAACTCTATACACCATCAACTCCAGGTAGTGCGAGGGCAAGTTGCGGGGAAGCAGAGGGACAACAGGTTGAGCCAGCTTACGATAACGGAGCTTGAGTCATTTCCGAAGGATAAGAATGTATATGAGGGTGTTGGAAAGATGTTTATGTTCCATACGAAACCGAACAGAGAGGCCTGTTGTGGGTTCTATCCCTCACCCTCGAAACTGAGATGGGAGGCTGGCTATTATCGCTCATCTTTATAGGTTCGTTTTAGTACCAATGGACAAAGTGGACAATAAACTGGGGGGGAAGTGAAGGCGACTTCCTTTTCTTCGCTTTCCTTCCTGTAGGTTTAAATACCACTTATTTCTCCTCACTTTCCTTTGGAGCTGCCGCCGACGTCGTCGAGTTCCAAATGACTTGCTTTTCCGCTATTGCTGTTCTACTCAAGCCGTACTCTGGCTGTGTTGGCCCTGTAGCCCAATGTCCTCTGATGGTACCAGCTACATTGGGTTTCCCTAGTCTGGTTGTGGGTTTCCCCAGGCTCCTACTCACTGTCCCAGAAACACTTGGCGCTACCGTACCCACTGTCCCTACTGTTTTCTTTGGCGGTGTCATTGGCCTTAATCCTCCCATCGACCAGTCACCTTTGCGACCATCGCTGCCTTCCAGTTCCTCGCTGCCACGTCTTCCAACCTCCTTGGTTTGTTCCTCCGCGCAATATAAAACACAACAAAAAGACCCACGATTACCAGGGAACTGCACACAACTATGGCAACAATTAGGGTATAGCGGGGTGTCCAGCCTTCGGGCGTAGAGGGATCTGTTACCGTGGGAACTGGAGTTACCTGAGGACCATCATCTGGATGTATGAAAGGTTTATTTGCTGATGCAAGAATTGTTGATGTATCAACCATGAGGGAATGGAGTCCAGATCTGGTAGGTTCGAACAGGGAATGCCCGTGCGAGGCTGACCTTAAGAATGAACAGAATTGTGCCGAGCAGGAAATTCGACATGATAGACATCATTGTATACACCTTCGAGGGCCATGGTTTTCTAGAATAGTCCCCATAATGTTTTGCTGGCAATTGTTTTCTGACTATTAAAAGCGTAATATCGACAGTTGCTAGAGCGTAAATTTCGTGAAGGCAAAAGGTTGAACAATGCAAAAAAGATAATGCAATTAATCAGTGGGGTATGTAGCAGTACTCCCAAAGAGACTGCGAGTGCGCAAGAAAGGGAAACTTATGTGAAAAGGGAGATAACAAAGGAAAAAAGGTGAAGCATAAATGTAAATTCACCAGGACAATGTGAAATGAGTCTTGGGAATTTGTAGTATATATCCTCTACCGAGGGGTTGTGCCAACCAAATACTAAGTAGTGTATGGGCAAGAGCCCTGTCCCACATGATAACCCCGTGAGACCCCGCTTCGACATTTGAATTGCTAGTGTGTAGCTGATCGGTAAGGATTATGTTCGAAACTGAGAATTCGGAATATTCGAGCATTTAAGAATTCAAGGCTTCTAGAACAGAAGTAAAAGTAGCTTCGCCGCAGCACCGCGGCGATTACAAGTACAGTATGTTTGACACTTGGAAAAGAAATATAGAAGTGCTTGAGGCAGTAAGCTGTAAGCCAGGGTATGAAGGGAGCGGCTCCAGACGCTTGCTGCAGTCTGTTAAATCTGGGTACCCTATTAATTATGCATGCCGTTCAGATGCTGAGGCAAGAACCTTGTGCTGACCTGTCTGTCTCTGGCAATCATATCGTGATTGATAAGCCTTGTAATCCGTTCTCTGAGTCTAATGCAGTTCCATTATCGTTCGTAGCTCTTAAGCCCTCTCTTCTTATATTCTGTCTTTTCAATATGTATACTGTATCTCCAACCAGACTAACTGTATCTATTCTGGTTGTACACTTAAACGGGTTACTGCAATACCGGTACTGGTGAGATTGAGGAATCTGTAACAGGAAACTAGAACTACAAACCTAACTGGACTCCCCACCCGAGACATTTGTCGTTTTTGCAGCGAGCTAAGACCTCTACTTGGCCTGGCTTGGCACAGCATTGGTGGCCCTAGATAGCGCCCCTTAAGTTTTCACAACTGGCCGTTCTCCTTTTCTTCTGCATCTTCTCCATAACATCCCATATCACCAGCAAAACATACAGTTTCTCTCTTACGAAAGTACACGTTTTCTTACTACGTACATTTAATATTATTCACCTATACTAATTCAAAATGAGAGAAATCGTGAGTACAATATGCTACCCTTAATAGCTCTTTGCCCCTCATTGTGGCTAACAAACTCGATATATATAGGTTCACCTCCAGTATACTCCTCCACGCCTTCTATGTTTAAGCAGAAGGGATACTCATATCTCATTTTAGGACCGGTCAATGCGGTAACCAAATTGGTGCCGCTTTCTGGTAAGTTTACAGTTCTATATGAATGTGGGGTAGTAGAGAAGGCTGACATCTGTATTTTAGGCAAACCATCTCTGGCGAGCACGGTCTCGATGGATCTGGAGTGTAAGTTTCATTCTATCAACTCTGATCTCTGTCGCAACAAAATAGCCAAAGCATACGAGCTGACAAATTTGGGTTTAGCTACAATGGGACTTCTGACCTCCAATTAGAGAGGATGAATGTCTACTTCAACGAGGTAGCGCACACTCCGTTAGCTATGATCTTGAGTTGAATTCATTAGCTGACATTCAACAGGCCTCCGGAAATAAATATGTTCCTCGTGCCGTCCTTGTCGATCTTGAGCCCGGTACCATGGATGCTGTCCGTGCTGGTCCTTTCGGTCAACTCTTCCGCCCAGACAACTTCGTTTTCGGTCAATCCGGTGCTGGTAACAACTGGGCCAAGGGACATTATACTGAGGGTGCCGAGCTCGTCGACCAAGTCCTCGATGTCGTCCGCCGTGAGGCTGAAGGATGTGATTGCCTCCAGGGTTTTCAGATCACCCACTCACTCGGTGGTGGTACTGGTGCCGGTATGGGTACTTTGTTGATCTCCAAGATCCGTGAGGAGTTTCCCGACAGGATGATGGCCACATTCTCCGTCGTTCCCTCCCCTAAGGTTTCCGACACTGTCGTTGAGCCATACAATGCCACCTTGTCCGTTCACCAGCTTGGTACGTAACTCTGACCATCTCAATTCTCGCTGTTCACTAACCATTACTACAGTTGAGAACTCTGACGAGACCTTCTGTATTGACAATGAGGCCTTGTACGACATCTGCATGAGGACCCTCAAACTCTCCTCCCCATCCTACGGTGACTTGAACCACCTTGTCTCCGCTGTCATGTCCGGCGTCACCACCTGCCTCCGTTTCCCTGGCCAATTGAACTCTGACTTGAGGAAGTTGGCCGTGAACATGGTTCCTTTCCCACGTCTTCACTTCTTTATGGTCGGATTCGCTCCTCTTACCTCACGTGGAGCTCACTCCTTCCGCGCAGTCACCGTCCCAGAGTTGACTCAACAGATGTACGACCCTAAGAACATGATGGCTGCCAGCGACTTCAGGAATGGACGATACCTCACCTGCGCTGCTTTCTTGTACATACTCCCTTCTCTGAAGCCATTCATATGAGTTGAAAGCTAACTTTGCATAGCCGTGGTAAAGTCTCTATGAAGGAGGTTGAGGACCAGATGCGGAACGTCCAGAACAAGAACTCCTCTTACTTCGTTGAGTGGATCCCAAACAACGTTCAGACCGCCCTTTGCTCCATTCCACCAAGGGGTCTCAAGATGTCTGCTACCTTTATCGGAAACTCTACCTCCATTCAGGAGCTCTTCAAGCGTGTTGGCGATCAATTCACTGCTATGTTCAGGAGGAAGGCTTTCTTGCATTGGTATACTGGTGAGGGTATGGACGAGATGGAGTTCACTGAGGCTGAGTCCAACATGAATGATTTGGTTTCTGAATACCAACAGTATCAGGATGCTTCAGTTGATGTAAGTTTACACCCTTTGAAAGGCTTTAGTGTCGTGATAATCGCTAACTTTACTTAATAGGATGATGAGGGTGGATACGAAGATGAGGAGGTCCAAGAGCAGGATGAATAGACGATAGCTTTGTTGGGGTTTATAATGATGGAAATCAACCTAGCTTGTTGTCTCTTATGCCTTTGATCTTCTTGAATGTAGCTGCAGCCTGCATTATTAGCTGTTTGCTTTTTACTATCATGGTACTGTCGTGCTAAAAGTAAACCAAAAGGACCGTTTACTGTGCTGTGGCCTTACTGTCTTTTAATTTCCCTTTCACTTCCATTTCTCATGAATGTTTTCCTCATTTATGTGAATATAGAAGAATGTGCGAATATCCCTTGTAATAAAAAAAATAAAAATAAAAATAATGCAATGGGCATCATGAGACAAAGTTGAAGACCATCCCATCTATATTAATCGTTGGCATCGTGAACATTATATACTTTACAATCTGAAGGAGAAGCAGAACATGGCAAACAAAGACTATAAGAAGGCAAAAGATTGTGAGTGCCACCAAACAACTCCATATGCACAAAAAAATTACCAGCAAAAATTATTATATCCAACCTTGCCCTTTCACTTTCCTTCCTTCAATTCCTCAAACAAAGTATTCATTATTTCGTCTAGGATAGAAAACATAATGGAAGTACTATTTATTCGCTACCCAGTCAGTATCAAAATACATCCCTAGAAGAATCAGCGAGGGTACTCACTTCAACCTTTCATTATTAAATGCTGCAAACAACCTCCTTCCTGCTGCAACAGCATTGGCTCTCCCCACCACACTCGCCGCCATATCCGGCACCAATTTTGCCAGTACCTCCCCGGCCTCATTCTTACTCTTCATCTTCTCCTTCGCCGTTCTGGGAGCCTTTGAAGACCCACTTGACTGCTCCAGGGCGCCCTTCACAAGCGCTAAATACTTCAACACCGAATCCTCCTGGCACAAAGCCTTCACCTGCTCTCGAACTTTCTTCTCAATAGTCCCTCCCAATAGCTGATGAAGCACCACCACCACCGCTCTCCCTCTTAACCAACTACTACCCCGGTTCAACTCAAACGTCTCCAGGAATAAGTCACAAATAGGCTTCACAAACGGCATTTGCTCACCCCCAGCTTTTGCATTATCAAACGCTGCAAGCTCTGCCTCCGCTTCAGCTGCATCACTAAGCGGGCCACCTGTGACAAGTGGCACCCCATTGGCAGCTTGATGCTGCTGTAGTGCTGTCGTGATTAAACTCGTGCTCGCTGTTGACAATTGATCCAGCATTGGCATCGGCAAAGGTAAATTTCCAAGTACATCCTCCAGTCCATCTGAAATAGAATTATATAGTCTCGTAATAAAATCCTGTCCCTTCTCACCTACGCTCGCTGGGTCTAGTGCAGGGGCAATACTTCGCACGGACAGGAACGCGCGGAAATCCCGTGACCGGCAGACATCTGGGATGAGAAGAAGGGATTTGAGGTATTTCTCCAACGATATCCTGCGTTTTTCCAAAAAGTCTCGTTGAAGGTGCATCACTACTCGCCGCCTAGGAAAATCAAGATCTCGAACTGGGGGAAAGCTTGCCCGGAGTTGTTGGTGGAGATTGAAGAATTCACTGTATCGGCGGGCAACTACCCATTGGGCGGCAGGCATATGCTCTCCACCTTCTCGATGAACTTCAATAAGGTCTGTGCTAAAAGGTCAGCATTTTTGATCGACGCATGATGTAATACAATCTTACAAAGAGCGTACTCCTTCCCATTCTCTTTCCCAACAATTGAACTTTTGATTCGTATACTGGATCGTCCAAATAAACTATTATCACTTTCCTGCACAATATATTGCTGCCTCTGAAGCTCCTTGCGGCGGATTTCTCGTTGCAAACTTGCTTTCGACTTTCTCAAGATTCTCAGTTCGCTAGTATTATTAGTCAACTCAGCTTTCCTAGTTAGGGAGTCCACGACAACTTCTTGCGCCAGTAACTTTTTGATGTCATAAGTCAATGTGGCAATTGCCTCTGCTAGACCGAGATCACCAGGGGCAGCTTCGTGAATTTCATCCTCATGATCATCCTTGTTGCTATTGTTTGGAGCATCATCGTGTTCAGTCTCCGACTCTGAAATAGGATTCTCATCAGGGAAAAGCTCATCATCTGAGAAGACTTCTCCGCGAGCATAAGGGTTCACTAAACCCAAAGATGCAATACTTGGGGGAGTTTCCTTCCCTTTCTTTCCTAGACTAAAACCAAATAGTGCATCTCTTGATACACTGACGCTTTTCGCTGGGCCTTTCGCTAAAGCAATAGATCCATTGTCAAATATTGACGTAGACCCATCAAAGGAGCTTCTGGGGCTGCCAGGAGATAGAAATCCTGGCGATGGTGTTTGGAGGAGGCTTTTATCGTCACCAGGCTTTGCCTCAATGATGTCATTGAGAACCGCTTCCATTGCTTCGACAATCCTCCTATCCGGTGTGCCATTGTAGTCAAGTGACCCAGAAAACCGTGGATAGGCTTCGTCCAGATTTTGTATTGATGAAGACATTGGACCGTCATCCCATCCATCAAACAATTCCTTCTGCCCTTTCCCATCAAAAGAGTGCCTAGAGGACATCATAGCATCCATAGACTCACTGTGTTGTATCGGACTTTCACTCCAGGAGGCATTACGAGCTAATTCTGGTCCTGCCGGGCCTGGCAAGCGATTGGTCGCTGAAGCCATCGAAGCTGCCAAATCATCAGATGCCAGATATTTGTAGTAGATGTCTGAGTTCCGAAATGAGACCATATCTTTGTTCTGCATCTCCTCCAGCACTGCTGTTTGAGTTCTAAGAATGGCTGCTCGTGCTCTGTGATATTGCTTGGGCGTAGCTTTCGAGCCGGCCTTCAGGAATACACGAACGTCATTCTTAGTTTTTTCTGGTATATTAAATTCTGGCTTTGAGAAATATGTTTCGTAGACTTGAGCTACGTCGTTTCTATCAGAGTCTGTCCATTTCGCCAGAGAGGTAGATTGTTCATCATCCTCGTCGATATCGTCTTCCAATGGATTGCGCAATCCATCGACAACAAGCCAAAATTGAACAAGAGATAGGCGATTCAGTCGATCCATGTGCTCCTAGATATAAAGCGTTAGCGTTTGGGTTTATCGACAGTGGGGTGGAAGAGCACCATGAAATATGACAGCCCCGAGGGGTCTCGTAGGATATCTGCAAGCTTTGCAGTTTCGATATAAGTTGACACTCGACGACGTTGTGACTGTAAAATACCAGGCTGATCTAAGATTATTATGGAGTCCATCTCATACCGGCGAGGCTTGATACTACCTGTTGTGATGGTACCCCGCCACTAGACCCAGCAGAGAGGTACGCAACTCTCTGATCGAGCAGTCGCTTCCCAGTTTCCAGTCGTTTAATATATACGTTATCCTGACCTCTGCTTCTGGCATCCTTCTTCAATTGACTGGAGATTTCATTCCTCATCCGTCTTGCATCAGAAAGATTATTACAGTATCGAATTGATCGAATGAATTTTTCAAATGTCCTTTCATCATCTGTTGGTGACAGCCTTATGAATGATGTTGCCCTGCCATTGCTATCCATATCCAAATTGACTCCATTACGTGAACGTGGTGTAGCATGCTGGTCTAGTGCAGCCCTGAGTTTCTTGACATTTTTGCGATCTTGTAGTGTAGATTTCCCAACTGCTTCAATCAACTGGTTCCAAGTGTCAGGCTCTGAGACCATGACCAGTATCGGGAAGAGGACAGCACAGGCGACTATCTCTCTGACCAGAATGCCAACAGCACTGCTCTTGAGCTCACTCTCTGGTACCACCAGAGGGAGGATCTTTTTCACCAAAGCTCTGAGGTGGTCTTGCTGCGCAAGCTTCGGATCTGAGAACGTTAGGCTAGCAGCTGGGTGCAGCTTTCCGTCCCTGTATTTTCCGGCGATTGCAAGATCCAATTCCTCCGACTCCGTGAGGCTTTTGTTGAGGTGCTTTCCACGGACGGTCCTCTCTGCAGCCGAGAAATCGGATAAATGGTTCGTCAAGAGTGGCACAATCTTCGCAACCACAAGCTCCACACTGTCCACATTCAGTACTCTATCCCTAATATTTTCTAGAACACAGCGTATGGTTTTATTGACATGGTTGATGAACGCAGGGTCCAAACTGATGCTTTTGTACCAACTAGCCACAAAGTTGTCGATGATTAGATCTACCAGCGAGCCGAAACTATCCGAGATGAGGAATGACTGAGGGTAAAGTGGGCGGGTAACTATGGTATCGAGCTTCTCTAGTGCCCTGATCTCTTCCTCCCAAGCCCTCGGATGTGTAGATGGCAAGGGTTTAATATTTTGCAGGACACTGAGCTCTTCCTCTCTTGGAATCCTTCGTACAGTCAGGATAAGCAGAGCAATGTAGCCCAAGACCGTTACCAAAATACCGACGTAGAAGGTGTATACAAAGTACCGGAGTAGAGGAAGCCATCTTACGACAACGTGGAGCGAGAAGAAGGCAATGACTGATATCGCAACAATAAGGAGTTTTTGAACCATGGCCCTTGCGCAATCAGTCGCTCTCCACCAAAGCTTTCGTGTCGGGATTCAAAGGTTGGCCAGCCTATAGACATTCATCTGGAAGAAACGGAGAAAGCTATGAAGGAGGGAAGGGTATAGGCGCAGAGAAGTACAGTAACTTTAGATAAACTCGATCGCCTCCTGTTGAGACAGGCCAGAAAGAGAAGCCGCAGGGGTAGGTACTGCACGTATACGGGAGAATGTTGTATCCGATGAGCCTGCTTGACGTAATAAAAGGGATAAACAAATAGAGCTGCTGCCAAACCCAGGGCATGTAAACATCAGACTGCACACAGTCGCATATGGGGTTGTAAATCTTGGCATGTGGGGGGCTGTAGATACAGTATGTAAGACTCTACATGTCCCTACAATAAGATAATATAATAAAGTATGGTTATGTTTACAAAACATGTATGACAGCTGTTTATTATAGCGAAGGCTATAGACACATACATGTAATTAACAAACCTGATATTCACAGAGATTTTGCATTAACTTTTAAATTTTCAGAGATAGAAGACCAAGTATGTACTTCTGCTTAACATCCAATAGAACTGAATCTTGAGACTAGCTCACAGTAGTACTTTAAAGATCAATTGTTACTTCTAAAAGACAAAAAGACACAACTACAAGAATCTCAACATTTTTAAAAATACAAGAGAAGAAGTGACTTGCTTCAAGTTTTGTTGAAACCAGTACATCAATGATATAAAAAAACAACGCTCGCTGCAAACGGAATCTCGCCTTCCAAAGCTTTTCTAAGCTAAACTTCCTCACCAAATACGCCTCACCAAATACAAGCCAAACTACTCACCAAAGATAGCCCTTACAATGAGAACTACCACAAAAACAGTCGTACCTTTGGGCTCCTGTTTCTGGCTCACCCTGATCACCTCCTACATAAGAAAACGTAAGTTCTTCATATGCTGGGATATCCACGTTGGCAAACATCGCCAGGTCGTATACTCGATAATCGGTTCGTTCCCTAGTGACAGCATATATCAGGAGATTTGGATCGCAGGAATGATTTATGAACCTATTCATCGGTTAGTCGCTATAGCATGTGGGGTAACCTCAAGACAAACCTAGTGACTCCCCCGTGGTTCTTGCCGTCAATAACGAAAATATCATCCGCATTAAGCGTATCAACCATAGGTCCACCCTGACTCCCCACAAACTCTTCGTCATCTTCGCCCTTGCGGACCTTTGTGAACTTGTCAAGATCAAAGAGGTAGGAAGATCCTCCGTCGATTTCGGAATATTTTTCCGCTCGTTCATAAGCTTCTGCCAACGTAATTAGCTCTCCAGGGTATGTATCAATGAACGTCCCCTTTGGAATCTTCTGGGGGCAGCGTAAGCCTGTATCACGTTAGCACATATCCATGCTTGGGAAGTATAAGCCTTACCCCATCCTTTCTTCTCCGTCTTAAATATCTCTAGGGGTATCTTTCTGCCCCGCTGAACAACACGGTTGGGGCAGTCAATGCCACAGCCGCAACGACCGTTACACTCATTGATAGCAGAGTCATTATCCACCCATATGAGTCGCCCGTTTTTATCATAGGACATCCCATTCTCTTCCATACACAAACAACTCTCCCCGCAGACCCCATCCGTGCATGAACAACCAGCCCAGAAGTCATCATTAAGCCTCATGTAATCCAAAATGCTTGGAGCAAAAATCTTGTAGCGCGGAACAAACTCGAAGCTAACAGGGGGACTTGGGTCATCGTCTACATCATTGTACAAGACGACAGGCGGCCCTGGAAGCTTCCGAAGTTTCTTTCTAAACAACTGGCGATCTGGATAGATCGTTTCTAGGTCCTCTTGAAGGGGGTGACTTTTCCGCCATCTGGCATATGCCGCAGTCCCTGGCTCAAGCTTGGTACATGTCTTTTTGATATTGTTAACTCTGCTCATGAGGAAGGGACATACGTGACCTACTCGGGACACCTTCAGTGGCTTTTCGGAACCTGGGCTTCCTGGAGAAACACTATCGATATCCATAGCATCCGTCTTGCGTTTGCCACTTCTATGTTGTGTTGAACCTCGGCTGGACAAAGGTTAGTTAGAATTGTGACCTATAAAGACAGGGGGCAACAAACAGTGGATTAGCGGCCCTCCATTCTTTCAGCAAGTGCTTACAGCCCATCAAATGGCCTTCCGGCTCCCAGGTATCGTGTTCCTTGCTATATCCCTTCCATCTGACTTTGAATATACTTAGTCCAGCCTGAAAGGAAGAAGATATCAGTCTATCAAAGCCTAGGAATCAAACCTCAGCCTGGAGGAAACCTACATGAGCAGATTTTTTAGGATAGTTGAACACCTTTTCTGCAATAATAGCCTCAACCTAGATTTATAAGTTGATAAGACTAGTTTGTCTAAATAGTAGTAATATAGGCTGCTAACCTCATACAGATTATCCTCTGTTGTTTTCCTCTTCATTTTAGGGCCGACGTGATAGCTTCTGAATGTACTGCCTTTGACCTTCGAACGTGCGTACTACAGCACTCATAGTTAGCAGATTTCAGGCTGAAGGCCCGAGACGACTATTGGGTGACGTGATTGAGAAAATCTAGTGATGATTGAAATGGGTGAAGTAAAGGCAATTTGTTTAAACTGCCTCAATAGCATAAGATACCACGGCCAGAACTATTGGACCTAGGAATAAAAAACAACTTACAGTAATATGGAAGAGACAAGAAGTTATTCAAGCTGAATAAAGTATTGTATATAAAGTAAAAGAAGTATAAAAGAGTATAAAAGAAAGTAAATATAAGAAGCCAAGAATTCAATTAAAAAGGGGCTATTATTAGTAGCTTAGTCATATAGTATTATGTAAACTGCTGACTAAATTTAAATATTTATTAAGCTAATTTTATCTTTTTTTATCTATAATTTTAAAAAGAGAAAACATTTCAAAAAACCTTTATAACTAAACTATTTGAAATATTTTTTTAATTTAATATATTTCTTTTCTAATATTTTTTAATTTTATACTAAAGTATAGTATTTTAAAATTATTAGCAAGTACTTTATTTATTCTAAATATTTTGTTAACTATATAACTATTTAGTATTTTTTCCTTTATTTAAATATTATACTAACTTTATAATTTTTTTATATTTTGGCTTGAGGCCTGTAGTTTAGGTTTTAATTTGGTTTCAGCTTAATAGTATCAGTTGTAATAAGAAGCCTATACTCTAGCTCTATATCCAAATTTTAAACTTTTCTCTATAAGTTATTTTACTTTCTACGCTGAAAGTAATTGCTATAGACTACATCAGCTATAGGATCCTGTCAGACTTAATCAGAATACACATAACCACCAGAAGCAAGTATTACGTCCTCAGGATTTCTGAATTCGATTATCAGTATATTTTCGCTCTGCGTTATGTGTTATCTGAGACAGTCTCGATGGTGAGGTACTGTAACATAATGCTTGGATGGGAGCTAGAGCCGCCGAGTCTCGGCACTGTGACTGTCTGTTGGCATGAGTAACGGAGTAGGTACAACACCGGTAGAAAATCTCTTTCATGATAGCCTAAAACATTCTATTCGGAATCTTTTGAGGACGGCACAATGTCGGTCGATATATTGAACCCAGGGCAAACACCATTCATAAAACAGCTTGTTGCAAATGGTTTCATCCTGTCCCACATCACCAATTGTGTCGTGCATCAGCTAACATGGACATGTTGCAGACCGACAAACCCGTGACCAAGCAGTTGATTCTCTCCGAACATACCTCAGCGGCAAACGCACCTTCACCAAGCTCGACCTTCTCAAGCTCTGGAAGGGTCTATTCTACTGTTTGTCTTCCATCCATCCCCCGTCATCAGTCACAGACGTATCCAAGACATTACCTGTGCACACAAGACCAAGCTTCAGGTACTAATACCGTTCGCGCAGGCGTATGGATGTCCGACCGCCCCCGAACACAACAACGTCTCACCGTCGATCTTGCCCACCTAGTCGACACCATGCAAGAAGAAACCGCCTTTTTGTTCCTCGAATGTTTCTGGGAGACTATAGTTAGGGAATGGGATGGAATTGATGTACTTAGGATGGATAAGTTCTTGATGCTGGTCCGCCAGTACTTGGCCAGTTCGTTTAGATATTTGAAGGCGAGGGAGTGGGAACAGGGGAAGGTGGGGAGGTATATGGATATTCTGAAGGAGGGACCATTACAGTGAGTTTCAGCTATAGATAATATATCACTGGACTTGGGGTCATGCTAATGTAAGGGCCACTCAGTGCAAAAAATATCAAAGTCCCCAATGGCCTCCGGTATCACTTAATAGATATCTACCTGGATGAACTTGAGAAACTTGAACCTGTTGATTCAGAGGAGAGTGCCGATATACCGATAGATTTACTTATCCAGCCATATATACAGCTGGTTGATAAAAGCCCCACAAAGGTAGTACGAACAAGATCACGAGACATGCTAGAGGATGAGAGGCTTGAGAAGTGGGGTTACATAAAAGTCAACAAAAGCGAAGACGAGGCAGCTCATGAGGAACGGGAGGAAGAATGGGCAGGATTCGATTAAAGCTGTAGGGGAATGATTATGTTAGCTCAGCGTTATGCCAAAACATTAATATACGCCCCCATGTATAGTAGACCACAAAGATTGTCTGACATGAATATCCAAAGCATCCAAGATAACCTGCTAATATATATTGCTTAGACCAAAATGAAACGCATTATTTCTTTGCATCTGGCTTCATCAAGTATTCACCCCCAGTATACTTCCCATCCCGGGTGAAGGTCCTTCCTAAGCCCTGATGTGACTCTGCTTGGAAAGGTTCATAATTGATTGGCTCGCCATCGATACTGATATATCCTGTCTTCCCATGGGGTACCAGTCTATATCCCAGTACCTTTCGGTATTTCACACAATCCATGTCATAGTGCGACCCATCTTGTGCGGCAGTCATCATCTTTAAAGAAATGACTCTACCAATGTTGGCGTCTATACTGATCACATCAATCTTACCCTCAGATGGCAATGCTGCAGGAAAGAAAGCTGCATCGGCAGAAACTCTGGACATCTAAGGTTTGAATCAGCAGTTGATGTAGAGAGGGTGTATATTAGGGAGTTGTTTACATTCCCCGCAAAAAAATTGCCCATTGTAGGTTGAGGATTAAATACCCAGCCCTCCGGTAGTGGATCATTGATAGTCCCAAACTTCAATGATGGCAATCCCTCTTCTGAATCATCCTCCTCCTCTTTGGAAGGGTCTCCGCTCCGCCGATAGTAGTCCCTTATGGCATTCTTATCGTCCATCACAACCTTATATGCCACGTCACAAGGATACGCATCTCTTCCCCAAATTCTCGTCAAGAGCCCCCATGTAAACCGCGCTCCTCCCATCCATCTTAGATGATCCGTCCCCAAATCCGACTCAGCAACAATACCAAATGACTGTGAAAGTAAAGATAATATCCGTTTATCACCCTGAGTTACAGAAACAAGGTCTATCGGTGTCAAAACTCCCTTGATATAAATCAACGACGCCATACTCCCAGTACCTGCACCAGTTGCAGTCCAACACATGCCATTCCCTGATCCTGCCGGGAGGGGGCACACAGCAATTTTATGTAGTGCTCTTCGAGCATCCTTCCGTCTTCCGAGTCCGTTGAAAACTTCATGGGGCACCCCATCTCCGGACACACATGCCACGGCGTCGTAGGAATCGATGTCCAGTTCTTCTGCTATTTTCAAGGCATGCTCATGGTGGGTGGTAAGTTCGACATCAAGTCTGGAGCGAGCAGCGCGGAAAATGGGCTCGCATTCATTAGCCCATAGTTCTTGGGCATTGCCCCGGCCACCACGTGGGTTTATCAGGACCCTGATCCGTCTCTCTCGTTGTGCTCCTGTTTTCTTGTCAGACAAGATTCGAACCACTAGACCTGGGCAGGGATGAACCTCCGTATGATTTCTGGAAGAGTTGTTCTACCCACTGTGCAGCAGCTTCTACATCGGCCAAGTCAAGTGGATAGTCCAGCTTCTTCGGCCTGACCGCCGTCTTCGAAGTATGCTCAGCGAAAGTAACCGAGAGCAACTTAAATTCACTAGATAGCTCAGCCCAAAGGACATGAAACAGGGGAATCTTCCGAGTTGCCGGGCCCGTCGGGCCTAAGTTGGCGTGTTAAATTATTCCCAAATAGCTTCTCAGGAACAGAGACTCACCAACAACTCCCGCCGCACAGCTCACCTTGCTCTTCTTCTTACTGAGGCGGTTATCTGAGAGCCAATGCAGCCACAATATTAGCTACCATTTCCCAATGGCTTGGAGGTCCATTTAGTGTGTTACAGACCTATAATTTCCAAAGTCTCAGTTGCAATCTTCAACGACAGAGTTGAGCTGAGGGTAAGTATTTCTGCCATTGCTGTACTAAAGGGCTGTTGATCTAGTCTCGTGGCACGAGACTATGTTGATCATAAGAGTAAATGTTTACTTACAGAGTACAGAGATAAGGCTAAACCCCTTAATAATGCAGTGGCGGCTCTTCCCGCTGACACCCTGCCAAGGAATCTGCTTTTGCATTATTTCATACTTTAGAGAAGAGAGAATTTATCTAGAATCAGGAAGTTTTTTTTTGTGGGGGGGCAATAAAGAAAAGTACATGTACTGGGAACTCAAGCCGGGGGATGTCGGCAAGAGACAGACGGAGACCATCTCATAAAAATACTATGTAAGTAATCTTCATTTCGATATTTCAACGTCATTACAATGATATATAAACATGCGAAACAATCCCAAGACTTCCTACGCAATCTATGACTCCCCGGCCTTACTTAATCCCTTCAACGAACCAAGACTCAGTGCGAGGCCTTGGGACCTGCTTCGAATGCGGACGAATCCTGTAACTGGCCCATTGTCACCCTCTTTCTCAATACTTAGATTTGCAAGAGCATCCTCGCCTGTCAAATTATTTAGCAACTGTCAAGTTTAACTTCCAGAATAAGCCATGGACTTACCGAAGACACTTCTAGCATAGAGATTCGCACTTAAGAATTGACAGTCACCCTTTAATGACGCCTCAGGGGTTAAGCAGGCCATATTTGTACACTTCATGAGGTTGTCCAAGAATTCCCGCAATGTCTTCGCCTTAGCACTGATATTGACCTTGTTCTCCCATTCAAACTCGGTCCACATCGTGCGGAACTGGGTTTCGCTGCAATAGGCTGGTTGTATGTAGTCCATGATGTCAACGTGCACATCATTCAGAATAACCACATTGGTTTCAGTGGAACTTGCACCATCATAGACCACATTTCCAAATATCACCCCTGTATCAGTAGAGGATACCTTAATAGTTGACTGAACGCTCTGGAAACCATGTGGTGGGATATTCTGAGTGGTAGGTCTCTCGACAACCTTCAAGTCTCCAAGCGTGGCAAACTCTACTGACAGATTTTGAAGAGTTTCGGTGGTTTGGTTGACCAGTAATACATCCAAGATGATATCAAATTGATGAACCTTAACATATGCTTCCGCGTACACTGGATCTGAGAAACCGGTGAGCTGAACGACACGGCTGAGTTTAGATGATAGGTCTCCCTCGTTCACATCGCCACCTGTGGCCTTCTCAAGGTCAAGCCCAGCCACGTCCAAAGAGTCAGTAGCATTCTTCTTTGCTAGTTGCCTGATAGGAACGACATCATCAACTTGGACAGCATTCTTGACCCTTTCCAAATCGACCTTCTCTTTTCTCTTCTTTTCCTCAGCAACCACCATTGCACGGAATGCTTTCCTAGTATCCTCAAGAAAGACAGTCTCAATTTCCTTCCTCTGTTCAAACTCTGCCAGTGACCGCACACAAGACATGATTCGGTCCACGGAGTCTTCATCGATTGGCGCCTTGACGAACTGCGACTGGCCCACACGGATAATAGAAATCATAATAAGCATTGCTTCTGCCTTCAATGCATTCGTCCTCGATTTATCCGTTGAAATCTCTGAATGCCTCATGACCAACTTAGTAAGAGTGGCAGCAAGAACTGATGCAAGGTAGAAATCCCCATCCAGAATTAGTTGCCTAAGAGGAGGTTTCGACGCCGCTTTTACGGCTTCCAATTTTGCAGCATTTGCCGACTCGCTTGTAAGGGCACTCTCGGTAGCGTAGGTACCATCGGCAAGGACTTTTCGAGAGGTAGATTGTGGAGCTTTGGTAGCAGCTTGTTGTTCCGTGGTCTCATCTGGAACCTCATCCAATAGACGCTGTTCTGTTGCCAGTATTGGGATCTCTCCCAGGCTGGCACGTATTCTTTTCCATGCCTCCCTGATATCTGCATTTTGGTGAGTAAATCGTATTAAGATGCAGAGCTTAGGAGAAACAAACCGGACTGCTCAAGGCAATACTCTCCAACAATCCACAAAACCCCCCTCAACACTTTTCCTGAACGCACGTTGCCCAGAGTCGACATTAGCCGTTGCAAGATGTCCCCTCGGAGATTTGAGAACTTCTCCACAACTTCCTTGACAAACGCTATCACATCGACTGCGGATGTATTGTTAAAATCGCCGATGAAATCCATCAAAAGACCAACCACGTTGGCAGCAACCTCAGAAAACTTGATTGCGCAGGAATGTATAGAATGGATCAACATCTGGCGGTATTCGTTGTTCTGGGGAACTGTGAGTTACGGTAGCTTCTGAGGCAGAGGAAGGGTTGAAAGGTACCTTCTCATATTCTTGATCGACGGTCTTGGTGAGCTCCTTCTTGAGTAACAAAACCACCTCCTCAACGTTCTTGCTAGAGACCATTTCCATAGCAATCTCAAGTGCCTTCTTTCGGACATCGAGGTCAGGACTGATGCCGTTAGCTACATGGTATTGACATCGGTATGATCTTTCTACCATACCTTGATAGCACTCGGAGGATCTCCATCGTTAAATCGTCAAGAACGCCGGCATTCTTCTTCCTCAGCTGATCTACACGCTCCAAAACAATCAATTTGACGTTGTTGTCAGAAACCTTGATGCAAAGCTCAATGAACTTCGCAGCCGCCGCTAAATTTCTAAGTCAGCTTGGTTCTATGGCCATACGGTTCAACACTACTAGCCTTTGACTGCTACGGGATTACTAGTTAGTGCTGTGAGAGAAGTAGCCGCCTCATATACTACAGTGTTGGAGGAAACCTCTAGCAAGTCAAAAATCAGGCGCAAGTATCTTGCCTATATGAGATCGATATGAGCAAACTTTTCCAACACCATAGGCCCAGGCTCAAACCTTGTTAGCAGAGTTCTGAATAGCATCTTTCCGAATAAACTCCAGTAGAACAAGTTGTGTCAATTCGTCTGCGGACACTACCTCGTCGAACACTGAGTTCAAGTACTCGAGAGCCTTCTCGTGGCTGACACCACTCAGAGCAGCGAATCCGTTCCTCTTGCAGGTAGTATCGTTTTCTGCACTGAGAAAGGTGTGGATAAGTTCTGGAGCGTCGGGTATTAGATGCTCAGCGGTATGGTATACTGATTGAACGGCAAGGACAGCATTCTTGCGGACATATGCATGTCTATGCTCCAAGCACCCTCTGAGAGACGAGAGCAGGGGCTCGAGGAGCTCGGGTTCCTTGAGCTTACACAAAAACCGCAGGGTATTCCCTCGGATATACTCATTAGGGTGTTGAAGGTCATTTCGGATACCATTACTACATTATAGTTGTCAGCAGCTATCTCGAACAACTTCAGTGTAAAGCTTAGCTCACCAAACAAGGATAAATTCCTGCTTCAACTTTCCATTGACATCCAGCTTCGGGCATATTTCGTAGTAGAAGTACAGCAGCTTCTTCAGGGGCTTATATTTCGACGGCATGACGAAGCGTATTATGTGCATGAGAAGTTGTGACAGAGGCTCCCCGTTCAGCATGATGGTCAGAATCCGTCGCATAGTATCGCATTTGCTTTCATCGGTCCCCTTCTCTAGCTGCTGTTGGAGCTGTTGAATTGACGGTTGGTCCGCCGCATTGTCCAGCTGGACGAAAGAATACGAATTCTCCAGGAAAGTCGTCATTTTGAGTTTGCTATCTGGATCCTGATTATTAGATCGGCGAAGTGAGTAGGGTTCTCGGTTTGAGACAGTGTTGCAATTGACCGGCGAAACCAATTCGAGGACGTCGATGGCTCTAATTCCTAGTTCGGAATTTTAGTAAATGAAGCTCCAATGCATCTCCAAGGGATAGCTACTTGAAGCTCGTTGCTCCACAAGCACTCCAATTCAGGAAACAATGTAGGTGAATGTTTGGTTGTAGAGGGGTTCCAACCGTTGCGACTATCGGGGATCTGATTGACCTGTCCTCAGGGTTGCAAATACTTTTAGTGCTCTAATTAATTACCCTTCAGTATATTTCAGCATGCGACACAACCCTTTCCTCCGATACATTAATACCCAAGTTCACCTTTATAACACCAACAACACTCAACTATGGCGGAACCATTCTACCTGCGATACTACTCTGGGCACTCCGGAAGATTTGGGCATGAATTTTTAGGTTGGTAGGAATCACCTCCGGCACATCACAGACACTTTGTGCTAACTTCTGACAGAATTCGACTTCAGGGTTGTAGGAGACGGCAAAAGCGCGATTGCACGATACGCAAACAACTCGAATTACAGAAATGACTCCCTGATCCGCAAGGAAAGTATGTCACGCAACACATGAGAATTTTCAGTGGTGTATGATGTTTACACTATGGATCTATAGTGTGCGTGAGTGCATTGCTCATCAAGGAAATCAAGCGAATCATCAAAGAGAGCGAGATCATGAAGTGTGTAGCCCATATGCCCTCTAGATTGGGCCTCTACTGAACTCTAGCCAGGGAGGACGACACTAAATGGCCACCAAAGGACAAAGACGGACGGCAGGAGCTTGAGATTCGGTTAGGAAACGAGCACATTTCGTTTGAGGTCTGCAGCCCGGTGCTCTATAAGATTTTTGTGAATGAGGCTAATAGTGCTTTATATAGACTGCGAAAATTGGATCTTTGGTCGACGTTCAAGGTTCTGATGACCCAGAGGGACTTCGTGTGTTTTACTACTTGGTCCAGGACCTAAAGGCTCTTGTCTTCACTCTCATAGGATTTCACTTCAAGGTAAGTATCTTTCCTCAATTTAATGCTTACAATGCGGCCACTGACATGGAGATTATAGATCAAACCAATTTAGGTCATCTTCCACAACCATCCTCGTGTTTTTTCCTTTTGTCCACATGTACAACTTACATTCAGAATGCATTTTATGCGAATTTAAACGGAAACGGTGCACTAGCGGTGGTATATGTTGCGGAAATCTTCAAGCCATGTATCGATATCAGGTGGAGGTCACATCAGGTGACATTGATGGTGAACGAGTTTTGTGTCAAGGATCCAGGTCCATGTGGCTATTCACAGGTGCATCTTATGTACTTGGACACATTGATACTGGACCCGTATAGCCTGCGTCAGAAACAGTCGCCTTGGTTTAGAGCATTCATCCCCTGTAGACATAACAGTGCTTGTTGTGTCAACAAACTGTAGATTAGATCTCAATACTGGGTTTTACCATAGGAATTTATTGCGGTGATAAGATAGAAATATAAGTATGGGCGAATCCAGCCTTGCAGCGGGGTCTACCTACAGGCCACATCGCAATTACAGTGCCCACACGAGGAGCTCTTTAGATTGCCGTCATTTTTTTTTCTTTTGTTGTATGTTTGCTTCGCATTTAGTGCCAACCAGACTAGCATTTACATCAATTGCACTGCTACACCGAATTAGTTATAAGCAGGCCCTGAGACTATATCTGGTCTGGTTAGTGCAAGAGCAGCGGTGACTTTGAGGGGCATAGAATGAGCCAGGACAAGCGGTACTTAGTATGCAGACTACATACTTGTACATACATACATACATATTACCAGGTTACATACATATTACCAGACAACATAGGTACATTACATATATCATATATGCCACGCAAATGGTACTCTTTGAGTTTAGACAAACTATGGCCACTGGCCATGAGTAGCGTAGCTTGATGGAGTCCTGCCCGGTTTCTCAGTTGATGGGCCCATCCATCTGCGGGCCTGAAACCGAGGAGCCCGGCTTCCGCAGCAGACTATTTCCCTCGCACCTCTGATACATATATAGATCATGATCACGAGACCGGACCAGAGAGTAACCTTCATCAGGAGCTAGTGCGGTATTATGTTTCAAGTGATTGCCACTGTCATAGGTTTAAAGTTATAGAGCCACTGAATTCTTAAAATTCCAATTCGGGAAATGGTTCTGCCTGTAGTTACATTGCGGCATACTAACAACTGCCACCAGCTAAATTGCTCTACAAGTCTTAGCATATGCCATGCCAGTCTGGCTGGGTGTGTGCCCACCTTCTAGAGTAGAACACTCGAGTATGATCCCACCCTCTTGACCCCCTCCTCTCCAATTATCCTAAGCCAAAGCATTAGCAAGTGCTACAATTAAACCCACCCGCTCCAGTCCAACTTCCCCCCCCTCCTCCCCCACAGAACTCAATCCGCATTCCTCTTCTCCAACTCTACTCCAGACTAACCTTCTCCACAAAAAAGCTATCTCGAAATAGTACCCAAAGCCACTATCACAACATACGAATTGCCATCCTAAACGTGTGTGCCTGTTATCGCTCCACTTGCCTCCCAAAGTTTACTAGCTACCTTGTTACCTTAATCATCCAAGTCTTGATAATCCTGCTTCAATTCAGACCCATAAGGATATTCAGACTCCATCCTCCAGCTTCAGTTTTAGGCCCAACTCTGCAGATCTTCCCCAGTCGTCAAACACAGTTACGCTGTCATCCTTCCTGTACCTCTTATCTGTTTCCGTCTGCAGACTGCTAGACACCATCTCCCTTATTGTTAGAATTCTCGTTCACAAAACGACTTTTTCAAAATTCTTTCGATATGCCGACCCCAGATGAGATTCGTAGGTACGAGATTGGAAGTGAGGGTCTTCTCGCTTCCTCCCTGACTGCAGCGGGCCGACAGCGTCCTCAGTTTGCGTGCCCGGACGAGATACCAACCACTCTATCGCAATGGCGACAGTCGGTAGCCAATAACCATGAACCTTCACTTTCCAGGGAGGCTGAGCTGCTGTCACCCTTGGCCGATGCCATCCCTCCCACAGATTCGAAACTCTCAGAGAATCAGTCTGGATCCAATTGCTTGGGAGTTCAAATTAGCATTCCCAGCCCGACAGGCTCCATTGACCAGAAGTTTTCGCAGCGCAATTCGGTAATTTCATTGGCCAGCTCTTCAGATCTGTCAGAATCGCATTCCCCTCTGTCATTGTCGCATGAATACTCGACAACTCGGGTACGTGACACACTTTTGAAAGTTGACCTTTGAATCTTGGTGCCTAACATGTTTGCGCCCAATACCAGCTTTTACCGTCAATATCATGCTCATTCCTCCGACCTGGGGCTCGCTTCGTGGGAAAGCAGAGCTGCGGCTCACAGCAGTATGAAGTCCAGGTTGACCTTAAGCATGTCGATATGAGCGAATCTTTCCTATGCGGATACCTTCGTATTAAAGGTTCGTATGCTTCAAAGCCATCACTGCTAGTTAATGCTAACTTCACACTTCCCAGGCCTTACTGACAATCATCCAACTCTAACAACATACTTCGAGGCCGAAATGATTGGGCCGAAGTACTCCTTCCAAACTCGCCATCGAGAATGGGGAGCGGATGAGAAGACCGACTTTCAGCATTGGGCCAAATTCCCCGCATACAGGCCTATATCGCAGCAAGCAAAAAAGCCAGACTACATCTACAAAAATTTTGCCCAGAGAGAATATATCTTCATGCGATGGAAGGAATATTTTCTCGTTCCTGACCACCGTGTGCGCCAAATATGTGGAGCATCGTTCGAGGGATTCTACTATGTCTGCTTCCATCAATTGACAGGAAGCGTCTCTGGAATTTACTACCATACTAAGAGTGAAAAATTCCAGAAGTTAGAGCTCTCCTATGTCAACGAGAAGACTTTCGGCACTTTCGAATTTAGGTGAAAACATAATGGGTAATTGGCGCATAACTGGATTTACTGGAGTGATCTTTGGGTTGATGGAGTCCGGCGGTTTTCGTTTATTCGGTTTGTGCATGCTGTTCTATCTCTCGGTATCTTTATGCTTGGTCAGCAATTTGGCTGATATTTATTTTTTTGGCGAGTTTCTGGCTCTGTTTTCCATGGGAATCTGCTTGAACGACTATAGCCCGATTTTACTTACCTTCCTTTTACACTTGCTTTGGATCATAATCCTGCTCCTTATGCTTGATGGCTATCATATAGCCCTTTTTTTTTTATTCTCCACTTATTTGGATTTAATCCTTGTCAATGTCCTCTTCACTCACTACTTTATTGGTATACTTCCTGACGAACAGGGGAAGATGTATTATATTTTGATATTCCATCTATCACGTCACTCACATCATGATTTTCGTGTCATCCTTAACTTATATTAACATTCTTCCATTATATTCTCGCTATTGGGTACACACATCCGCCCGCGGACGAACAAGGCAATCTGCGAGCCTCTGCTGCACATCGAACGATCATGCACCTAATGCTCCCAAGAGATGCAACAATCCAGTTAGATCAAAGTACAGCTGGCACGTGATGATGAATATTCAACCTGAGCGATTTCCCCTCATCATGTGGCAATATAAAGGTCTGGTCATATTTACATGTACATATGTCGGTACAGCTTTATGTTTAAGGTCATGATGATCTCAGACGTATGATCTGCCCTATGTATGGACAAGGACGGACCGTTGGGGTAGGCAGCGGGGAGGCGGGGCTGGCAACGTGCGTGCCAAAATGTGGGGAGAGATGAGCTATCCGTGCATGGTAGAGTAGTCTGGTTGCACAACCTCTCGGAGAGGGTATAGAGCTATTTCTGCGGGAGGAGCTGCAGCTTAAAAGCAGCGTGTTTACGGATACTAAAGGAAGTGATCTGTTGGTACTATACCTAACTACATGTACGTACCGATGATCGCTTGTTCGGCGGCCAGACTCGATCACCAATTACATGTTCCTATGTAACTATATCGTGAAATGGCAGTATAGAATCGCTGATATCTCACTTGTATATGGCTGTTAATTATATGAATAGATAGATGCCTTATGGGTACTCTCCTTAACTAATATTGCTATGAAGAACCTCATCCACCGCAACCAACCAGACTAGCACCGCAAGGTATCGAGATTGATATTTCATGCTTGAGCCCTCATAATCGGCTCCTTATCTCCAGCCACCCCTACCACTCTCAGTCCCTTGACCAAACTCAATTATAGCCTAGCCCCTCTTCCCCTGCAGCCTTAGCACCTATAATTCGAGCTCCATTATAACCAATATAGGCTTGTTTGAGAGTCTAAGGTACCTTCGATAGGTTCCGCAATCACAGTCTGCTAGTGTTCATAAGATACTCCTCCTTCGAGATAAAACATTTCCGTGTTATTGATGATGTATTTGCTCCTTTGGTTACGAAAGTCAAGAAAAATCTCAAGGTCCTCCCAATTAGGTGGTTGGGAGGGCTTTTGAGCATAGTGAAGCATGATAGAGATATCTTTGAATATAGTAGCGAGATACTTGAGCTCTGTATAGCTATTATAATATATAAGAGCTTTATGAGGATTTTGAGAGATTATTAGGGGTTCAAAGTAGGAATATCTCATAAGTACTAGCAAACTGCGATCGCGGGGCCTACAGTCGCCTCTCGATTAAGCCTATCTCAGTCACTTGAGTTATAGGTGCTAAGGCTGCAGGAGGAGAGGGGGCTATAGTCGAGGTCGGTCAAGAAGATGCGCCTCAATATTGTCAGGGACGTTGCTACATGAGGATAGCACAATAAGGGCTCCCACAATGTTAGTAAGTACCGTACCGAGTTAGAGGCTTAAGCACATGACCTTATTTTGGATGCTTCACGATCGTGACAGTGGCGGGTAGGGGGATTGTAGTGGCCTGCGAAGGGGTAGTGCAACCAGACTAGGGGATTGTAGGCATTGCAAATGTTGTAAGTGGCTGGCGATGGACTCTAGTTAGCGTATTGAGACTGCCATCGATAGTGAAGAAATTTGGCCCATTTTCGGTGAATGATTGCGTAATCTTGGCATGTCTTTCATCGACGTAATTGCACCAAAAAACTTCCTTGCTCGAATTCAAAATACATTTGTTTCATTCATTCGGCTTCCATTCCAACAAGCCCTCTACGCGGCTATAGCTAGAATCAAGGCCATCAAAATGGCATCCGCAACATCCGCAGCATCCGCAACATCTACAACATCCGCATCAGCCAGTCTAGCCCCCAGCAGCGAGTCTCTCGCTCCAGCATCCTCGAAAAAAGGGAAATACAGCGGAAGAGGCGCCAGGGACCGATATCGAGAAGACCTTGTGAACCGGGTTGAAGCAAAGCTTCCACAGAAAAGATTCTTCAGGCAGAGGGCACATGCGAATCCGTTTTCGGATCATCAGTTGGATTAGTGCGTATTTCTTGAGAGGAGGAAGTCCTATATGGAGTTTGGAACGTAGGATTTGAAAAACTGATTTGGGATTTTTGTCCGGTGGATAGCCCGGTATCCCCGGATCAGATGGACTGGTCGCCGTATTATCCTGCATATTTTGCTAGGACGAGAGGATTGCCTGAGCCGATTGATATTACGACAGACCCGAATGAAGATATGGGAGCAGAAGCAGTTGCGTTAAAGAAGACGGGGATTGTGGATATAGTTGATATTGGGTGTGGGTTTGGTGGATTGCTGGTTGAGCTAGGACCTAAGTTTTCGAATAGTGTTATTCTCGGTATACAAATCTACGGGAGTTTCACAACCAAGGAATGCGTGATTCTAACTAATGTTTACAGGCATGGAAATTCGGACATCAGTCACAAATTATGTCACCGAGAGGATACATGCATTGCGCATACAGCATAAGGGCCAGGGTTTATACCAGAACATCTCGGTCATAAGAGCAAATGCAATGAAATTCCTACCGAATTTCTTTCAGAAAGGGCAGCTTGCTAAAATGTTCTTTTGCTTTCCGGATCCGCACTTCAAAGCGCGAAAACATAAGGCTAGAATTATCTCGTAAGTACCTCCCTGTTATATCATCCCAAAGTGAGAACCTTACCGTGTACTTCAGATCAACCCTTGCATCTGAATACGCCTATGTTCTCAAACCAGGTGGAATCGTGTATACCATCACCGACGTCGAGGATCTCCACATGTGGATGGCAGAGCATTTTAATGGCCATGAACTCTTTGAACGGCTCACTCCTGAAGAGCTGGCAGAGGATGAATGTGTTGCCATCATGGCAACCGCCACTGAAGAAGGCAAAAAGGTCGAGCGGAACAAAGGCGAAAAATTCACTGCCTGTTTCAGGAGACTCCCTGACCCTGAATGGTAAAGGGGGGTTGTAGAGAGCAAGTATTCTCTTTGCTATGTCTATGATTTATTCTTAGATTGCTTATCTGAAAATAGCAGGCGTTCATGGAGGGTTTCAATTTTTTTCATAACCACTACGCTTGCATATGCAATATAGCGCAATACATGATGCAACTGCAATGCATACTAAATAGTTTTCCTTACATAATCCAAATGCCCTATGAATTTGAGGTAAAAACCATATTGCCGTCACTAAATACATCTTATGAACTTGTCCTGATTTCCACTGCATGCTTAATGGGAGGCATTTCTGGGAAAAAGAAAGATAGATAGCTTGAAAAAGTAAAAGATAATAAGCAGACATTTGCCTCGTCAGTTAAAAACCATGAGAAACCGGAGCAGGCCAGCCATGCATTTGAAGAAGAATCTACATGGGGGAGAAAACACGAGAAGAATCTACATGGGGAAGAAAACACGAGAAGTAGCTAAGCACAAAAGAGTAAGAAGGCAGTTCTAAGTCTAGCCTTGCCCTTGAACCTTCACAGAAAAAAATAATAAAACGTCAAATACACCTTAATTAGATATAAGTCCAATATCAAATGAATAGAAAAGCGGTATAAAAATGGAAAAATTCAAGGTGAAACGCTCGCTCCGGCATACATCAAGGGCCTAAGGCAACCGAAACCCTCGAGGAGAAGTCGGTGACCTACTCCTCTCTCTAACTTGAGCATTACTAGCAGACCTATTCCTCAATCCTGCGCTACTCGGGGACCGCGCTACATACGATCTGATTTGTCTTCCCCATTCCGATGAGTCCAAAGCGTCCTCAAGCGCGCTCTGAACAGAACCCGCACGGCCTGTAGCGATGCCCCTATCAGGAGGCGACTCTGACACGGGGCTATGCGTCGGACTGTGTCGTGGGGAGTTAGTTGGGCTGAGATGTTGTGGTGTACTAGGCATACTCTGGCCTGGACTACCGCCACCAGGACTACCAACTCCACCGGGAGATATTCCGCCTGGAGACATCCCCCGTTGAGAGTATGTGTCGCCATCGAGATCGCCTTCCGCGGGGCTAATGACAATGCCTAGCTGGGGTCGCTTCGGAGTCGAGAGGGTCGATAATCCACCTAAGTCGAGTGGTCGGGCTCTCGAGGGCGATTCTGAGACATTATCATTATCGACGAAAATTTGGGGAACGCCTAGTGATGTCCGGTTTCCAAATGAGGAGGGTCCTCCAAAGGGATTGTTCAAAAAACTCGGGAGCCCCAAGGAGGGTTTCTGTGAGGCTCGGGTTTCCTTATATCGCTTACTCCAGTACCTGTAACATTACATGAGTTGCCAGTTTCTGCATAAAGGGTGGGACTGGAGGGGTAAGATACGACATACAAAGTCATAAAGAAGCCTCGGACTGTGTTACGTTTGACTTGTTCTTCAACCTTTTGCATTCGCCACCTTCGCCGAAGGAATTCTTCGAGTCTGCATTTGAATTGTGTTGGTGATGGTTGGATTATCCATGGATATTGAATGCACTCACCTTAAACTCTTGCTATCGTTGATGATTTTGTAATGGGCCAGAGTAACCATGATTTGGTTGAATCCGATACCATTATCTCTGTCCGCTGTAACCATACATTCTTCGTAGAAGAGATTGAAAAAGAGCCTCTGTCTGCGAATTTTATTGATAGGCATCATAGACAGTCTCCTGTTCAGAGCATCGATATCGACCCCATCGATAATACCTACACCAGTTACATCCGTGCGACAGTCGTCCAAGATATTGGTAACCCGATAACTCTCGTCTTCATGTATCCGCATAGCAAAGATACCCGAGAGTTGTCCCAGAAGCTTTGCGAAGTCTTCTTTCGGTATATACCCCGTTCCGTCTGGATCAAACTTTGCCCAGGCATATTTGAATGCCCGGATTTCGTCTCTTGAGACCGAAGACAGGTTTCCTGACCGTTGGTACACATAACTGAAACTCTCGTAGATGAGAGACACGAACTATCCCAATTATAAGTATCCTAAACACAAAAGACGCTCCGGGAGGGGAGAAAAGTTACCAAGCTGACGAAGATATACATGCTTATTATATTCCACGACACAAAAAGCGCCCGTGCATATCCTTCACTCCCACAATCACTATCGAGGAAACTCTTTCCTTTCACACAGAAAGGCTCAGAGAGTTCAAAATCACTCATTACTGAATTCCAGCCTTCTCCACAACTCATCCTGAAAAGGAGAATTAGCGCCTTGGGAACAGTTCTGAAGTTTACATTCCCATTTCCGTTGGGGCCAATCTTTGTGAGACCAAACGTCTGCGTCAATGCAATGGCATAAACGAGAAATAGGACAAACCAAGTTGCTAGAAGACTGCCAATTGCCGTTAACGATGCGGAAGCGGTTTTGAATAGGTGGTCAAGTTGATTATTTCGGGGAATCAACAAAAACACGACCTGTGCACAAATTGATTAGCGACATTGAAAGCTTCCATACACCCCAATGACAAGACCCTTACCGATACTAAGAACAGTTTCTGTAACTGGATAAACGTTCTATTTTCATACCCCGCCAGAAGAAGAATAGTAGTAATAAACGTCCCTCCTACCGAAACCAGCCCGTATATATCCCACTTGCTCCTAATGAACCTAGTCCACGTCAATCCAGTGATTCTCACCACAATATTCCCCACAAACACAGTTGTGAAAGACAAGAATAAGAAATCCCTCGCTCGATCAAGTGACACCGGTGAAGGGTAGTATTCTAGGAGCAACATGACAGCGTGTAGGCCCATAACCCACGTCATTGCTTTTTGCCATGAGGATCGCTTGTATGTAGACATGCGATAGCACCAGCTTTTCCATTTCTCATCAGGGCTATTAGGGGGTCGTTTAGATGGGGAGATTTGGCGGAGAAGCTTCCTCAATTCCAGCCATGATCGCTGGTCGGCAGTCAGGTATGCGACACCTGTTTGTTCCGTATAATTCCGCATGAAGACAGATACGAACAGGGTCTATCGGATAACTTATCAGGATTGATCCATGTAATAAGCTCAGGGTAACATACCAAGACGAAAACAGCTCCTAGCAAGTTGAACGCCACGAAGAACATTGCATTCCCCTGGGCCGCCAATGGTTGCGGCTGCAATCCCCTCCCAACAATACTTGACGCACTCCAAGAAACATCCGTCCAGCCTTCCTGGGAGACAATTTGGAAAAGAATGAACAGCGAGCTTCCGAATGTATCAAAGTTGGCATAGGGATTCTGCACCGCTTTAGGGGCAAGAACATTCCATGAGTATGGTGAACTGACATACTCATGTACACAGTCTGTCAAGTTGGTGATATCTGGTGAGTTGTCATTACAGCTATCTAGCCGCCCAGCGAATAGATTGACTCCGTAAACAGCGAAGGGGATGATCAAACTAAGTGAGACAAAGGCAGCCTTAAGGAATATGATCAGTAAACCGTTAACAATCAAGCAAAAGTTAGCACTCACGGAAATAATTTTCTGTACTCCTATTACAATCACAGAATGAAACGTTTCCCTCGCATTATCACTGATGTTCAGTAATCTCAGAGCACGCAATGCCTTGAACGCACCAACAGCCCTCGCGATATCACCTTGCTCCCTAAGCGAGGACAGCACGCTGATCCAGAGTGTAATCAACACTGCACAATCGATTATACCCCATGAACCCCGTAAGTATGCATTCGGCGTCCATATCAACCCATCGG
Organism: Terfezia boudieri ATCC MYA-4762; assembly: GCA_003788615.2. Classification (NCBI taxonomy): domain Eukaryota; kingdom Fungi; phylum Ascomycota; class Pezizomycetes; order Pezizales; family Pezizaceae; genus Terfezia; species Terfezia boudieri. Next base: position 449,303 of record ML121529.1, on the reverse strand, counting down.
CTATGATCTTGACTAAAGCCTCAAACGTGAACAACGCTGCAAACCCAGCATCAGTAAAGGTAAACCAATTCCTCAAACTAGGTCCATGTTTCTGAAAATACTGCTTCTGATACATTGGAGTAGTAACACAAGCCAGTACTACCATTGCCACAATCGCAGCATAAATAATTGAAGAGAATATCAACCACGCCGAGCGATATGGCGGGAGTCCATCATAACGGGTATTTCCACGAGCAGGCCACACTAATCTCTGGCATATTCGCCTTATCGGGTTACTAGGCTTGAATATAAACAAAGACACATTGTAATTAGGATGCTTCTTGAGGTAATCGCGCTGGGCCTGCTTTAATCTCCCCTGCGCAGAGACGACTTCCTGTGCCATTGCGCCCGGAGCAAGGCCCTGATGAGTATTGGACAGCACCGGTTGAGAGTAAAATGGATTGACCTCCTTGGACTTCCATAATCGCGTCAGCCGGGCCCAAGTCCGCTGTAATGAGAACTTTGACGTTTCGCTGGCCTCTGTTGACCCTGGCGCTTGGTGCAGGGGTACTGCTCTAGGAGGGGTTATCTTCCTATCCTGCTTGTCCAAGAACGTATCGACCACGGTCTCTTTCGTCAACATCTCTACTGCTGCTGACCTATATTCCGTAGGATCCTTATTCTTACGACGAAACATTGAGCCTAGGGAAAAGCTATATGACGAAGCTTGCATTAGCATCTCTCACAAGACTCAACAGTTCAGAGAAGCTTACTTTTCCGTAACAGCACCCAAATCTTTCCTCGCCAGGAACGCCTTAACCTGAAACATACGCTTATCATCCTCCGAGACATCAAAATTCTCCTGAATGACAGCAATAAACATGTTCAAGACGATGAAGTTTGATAGAATGAACCATCCAATGAAGAACATCGCACTAATCCAACCGACGTTATATGGGGTCTGGTACTTGGTTGCATTGTAGAGTATATCTGTCCAATTCTCACTCGAGAATATTTGGTACATGCCCAAAAAGGCATTGTAGATCGTAAAGAATGACATTCGGATTTCTTTACCGTTTTCATCTTCCTGGGGTAGATCTCCTCGCACGAGCTGGACGGCAAATAGTGCGCACAAATACGTGAGCAATGCCACGAAGAAAATCAAATTAAGCAAACCAGACAAGTTACCTAACACACGGGCCTATCAATTGTCAGTAATCGTTCGACACGGAAGGTCACATATCTTATCTCACAAGAAGATGGCGAGTGACAGGCAGTGCCCAGACAACTCTGTACACCCGCACAATTTGAAAGATTGTCAACCAGTCATACACCCTCCCCGAGCGGTGTACAACAGGGAGTTGCATGATCAATGTTACAATGGCTATTATTGAGTCCGCCCAGTTCTGTTTACTCCTGAAGAAGCCCCGCCACTTACAGACCAGCCTGAAAAGGATTTCAAAAAAAAGTATCAGGGTAACGCCCAGTTCTATCATATCCAGTATATGCTCCCTGTGTTCTGGCAGGTCTGCGCTCCTGAAAGTCTGTGCAAGAAAACCACCACTTATGAGGATAATCCAAAGCCAGAAAGTCCTGTCATAGAAACGCCGCAGTTTGCTCATCCGAGTTTGCAAGTCAGGTTCTTGTTTATCGAGTGACTCCCTTCCGAGACCAGTTAGCACACATGAAATACAGAGATCTCTTGAGTAGAGGCCATACTCTTCATTAACAGTAAAAGCACTTGTCTTCGACTCCTCCCGAATGATTTGAAAGGAAGAAGTAATGACCGCAACAAGCTAATTGTACTCGGTCAGTCTGAATGTTCTTGGGCAGCTCATTTCATGCACTCTTCTTACCAAGTTAACCAACCAGAACGCCAAAATTACAGTACCAAAAGCGAAGACTATCCACCAACAACATTCATTAGCCATAGTGTTCAGACAAAAGGCGAAAGGCATTCTTACACAAACAAGCAGCCAAATAATCGCTATCCGCGGTATAATACATCAACGACGTGAAGGTATTGCTTGTCATTATCACAAATACCAATTCCAGTGAATGCAATATATCGTCAAACGAGACCGTGTTCCCATACGGGTTATCCCCCACGATACAGAACGAGTTGATCGGACAGATGTAGCCCTTGGCATGCTTAGCACCAGGGGTACCATCCGCGTTGATAAATGGCTCTGCTTTCCCTGTTACGGCGTTCAAGTGACCTCCGCAAAATTGAAATTCTTGCGTGAAGTTTGCCTGTACACCATGTGGATCAACCCATACACAGTTACGTCGGAGGGAACTTTTGAAGCTTTGGACACCAATAATTGCAAAAATGAGCCTGTGGAGTGTCAATTTAATCTCATGTGGCCCTTAAATGAGAGAGATCGTCGCAGTGACATACCAAAAGAAGCCAATCAACACCATGACATTGACAAGTAACGGCGCCGCCTTTTTCAAACTCCTTAGAATGACCGACGTTCCGCTCGTGATCCCTAGCAATCTCAAGATTCGTAAACAACTCATCATCCTGAAAACATGAAAATGGTGTTGAGTTTCATATCCAGTGAGGGTAAGCCCCAGCGAAACCCAGTATGAGCACACAGCAAGAAAATCCAATCGATTAAACGAGTGTCTGAGAAACGCTCTTCGAGCCAGTCGATAGCATTGCTGTGATTGGGTATTTGCAGGTACTCTGTCTGCAAGTTGAAGGTTCGTGATAGACCTCAACAGAGAAGGCCCAACAGGTTCAGCAGCTTTGGGCGCCTTGTCCAACTGCTTCCTAGGCGAAAACAAATTCCGGGCCTTTGTGATTAATCTTTTAGCTGTGTCTACATCATTTGCTTTCTGGGGATTAATAATAAATCCTGAAACAATAATACGAGCTATGGCTTCGAGCCTGGGAAACAGTCAGTGACGCTAAAGTTTATCTAGATAACCTTCTCCTTACGTATAAATAATAAACAAGACAAGGATAGCGTAATCGATATTGGAAGTACCCCATTCTTTATCACGAGGGTCATCGAAAACGCTCGGAGCTGCATCAATAGTCAGCAGTATTGTCTGGATCACAATCAAGAGCAAAATTATTGGCTCAGTAGCCCTGAAGTCATGTCAGAACGTCTATTGCATAAACTAAGATAAGGACCAAAACTTACGGGTGCACCAAGACCCTACATAGGCGTACTCTCAGCCAGTTGTCTGGGCCAAATATCCTTAGACTAACACCTTTCAGTGGATTCATCTGCTCTTGTCGCCATAGATGTTCCTGGCGTGGCCTATGTGTAGGATGAGGGATATGTTCAGGTCGATGTAAATGATGTTTTTGGGATGGTGACTCAGGCTTCTCAAACGTAACATCATCCAGCGGGATATCTGCTGGGTCTTGTGTCACTGTAAGATACGGGGAAGGCGGTGGAGGTAAGTCGTGGTCCTTTGTAGATGACTTTCGACGCAGAGTTTGCTCTACAGCAGTAGGATCATTCCCAAGGTTGACAACACGTTGAGAAATCATCCCAACGGCAGTCGACAGCCTCCGCCCGAACGTCCCTGCACTCGACGGGGACAGTGATTTCCGTCTTGATATCGACCCTGATCGTCTCATACCTTGCTCTGCAATGTTCAAATCATCTCCCAGCCACCCGCGAGGGCTGCCGCCACTTAGAGATCCTCCAAAAGACGGCGTGAATTGAGGAGATAAGTAAGCAGTACCAGCTCCACCTTCAAGTTTTAGGCTCGACCCAGCCATAGGCTGCATGTTACTCGATGCCGTAAGAGGGGCATCATCACCCTCATCTGGACCAACAATAGACATTAGCCGCATATCCTGATCCGGCCCCACTGCCCATGGTGGAGCATCATCATCTAGTGCAATCCCGGGCAGCCAGCTTCCCCTTCTCCCTTCACTAGAACCTCTTCCCCCGACACTTAGTCCTTCTCCACCTGAGCCAAATCCCAGCAACCAACTACCTCTCCTGGACCCACCAGCCCCGTCAGGCCCGCCTTCACTAACACCCAATGCATCAAACAATCCCTCCTGGAGTGCTCTTGGTGTCGGAGCATCATTATGGTCCTCGTCATCCTTAACATCGAGTCCAGTGACCTTCATATCAGGCGCATATCCACTCCCCTTGTGGCTTTTTGCACCTTCCTCTACTCCCACTCCAAGCTTGCTTTCAAAATTAGCTCTCGAAAATGGGTTTTGGGCGCTTTGTAAATGCATGCTTGTCGATAACCTCCTACCAATCTCACTAAACCCACCCGGTTTAAGTCCCCGTCCTAACCTCGCTGTGTTTGGCGATAGTGAAGCCTGTTGCCCAAAGCCCCCATAACCCCCGCCAAATACCCCCCCTTCTCCCCCTCCACTACTTGAAGATCCACCACCGCCTACAGTCAATCCTAACCCTAATGTTGGTCCTCCTTCTCCTTCTCCTCTTTCTCCTTCTCCTCTTGCTCCTTCTCCTTCTCCTCCTTCTCCTTCTCCTCCTTCTCTTCCCCTTTCTCCTCTTCCTCCTCCTTTAAACCCACCTGGAACTAAATATCCTCCTGCACCACTTTGAGCCGAGCTCTTTGGACTCCCATCATCATCATCTGGTGGCTGGAGATCTTGTAAAGGTATTGGTTCTGGAGATGATGGTGCCCTGCTTGGATTACTGCTATTAAATCCTCCAGATGCCATCTTTGGTACTAAGGGGTAATGAAAGAGCCACGCTGGAGAAGCTCAGGTATAGGAACCACTTAAATCGTAAAGCGTGCTGGTCGTCCCCGACGGGGAGCCTGAAGCTCTGTTACCTTTATCTCAGATGTAGCATAAACTTCTCGTTTTGTGAATCTTGATAGATTTCAACAACTGTGAACTAAGTCTGATTCGTATTCGTGGACGTCGTGAAAGCAAAAGGATACTGATACGGTGGGATGTTGGGATCACAATTCCAGTACCGATCGAGGTGAACTGATGGGAAAGCTGTTAACGAGAGACAAATGGCAGACCAACGAACGGAATACGCGCGGCGCCGATTGTTAGCACTGAAATGAGTTATTAAATGCATGCATGAATGTTTGGAAGACGGCTGTGAATGCTTCAATGCGAGCCAGGGGGCCCTCATAAGGCAAGGACTATTATGCCCTTCAGGGACTTTTGTGTTGTGGGGTGCGATGCGACAAACAAGTGCAAACATAAATTTTCTTCTAAACACTCGCTTTATAACAGCTAATACTTATATACTTATACAGGTACAGGTACACCTAGCACCTTGCAAGAAGATACTATGAATCTATTCAATAGCTCAACGCTCAGAAAAAACTTGAGGCAGGTTTAGTACTGTATACATAGTTCGGCTCAGAAAAGCTTCAGGTATTACACCTATAGTTCGACCTTGTTAGCGATACCTCTGGGATAGTACCGCAACCAAGACGGATAATCAACTACCGCATGTCCTATATTTCCATTTCATCATTGCAGATAGAGATCTGTACTCCCATAAATTCGAAATACTCCTATCCTTAGCCCCTTACCTGACTGACATGATGACCCATGCGCAAATGAACATTGATATTGTTAAGAACTAAGGGTGTGCGGTCAGTCCTTGTGAATAAACGTTCTATCCTTACCTGGCTTCAAAATCTGTTGAAGTAGCTAAAGTTGCTAACAGAAACTCCTCAGAAAAATAACTCCCGCATGCTGAACGGTAGGGCCGGCGATATATAGCAAGGTTTTTCCGGGCAGTATTTTAATCTAGATCAGATTGTGATGAATATGTTCCGGGCCAAATTTGTTTGATTACTGCATTTGCTACATAACACAGTTGAATTAATAAAAATATATGGAGGCGCAGAACAAAAAGTTTTCCTCCTTCCTACTTGGGAAAAGTGAGCATATGCACATATTTGCACGGTACATACAGTCAAATGAAAAATGTCTTCTGCATGCATCAATCCCAGACAATGGTCTTGGCAAATCACCGCCAAACCGCTAACAGTGACCCATCGTACATACCTCAATAATTCCTCTCCGAGGGTGTTGTGCCAACCAGACTACAAATAGTTATTCTTTGATTTTGAAGGCGATCTTTTGTATGGAGCTTAAGCTTGAGATGGCGCCCCTCAATCCAAGTTTATATACCTAAACCAACTCTATAGGTGTGTCGGTGATTGTTTGAAGTTCATGAAAAATGATATCCTTTTTTGAAATGCCTTCAATTATGCAAATCACTGCGCCCGTTCAAGGCGCACGCACCTACCTGCAATAAGGTCAGAGAAGAGGCCATAAGCTTTCTTCTTAAATCTTTTTTGTTCTCATGTAATGATCTGGCGTACTCATGTTTTAACGATTTTTCCACGAAGGTCTCTTTTGACCATTTTGGGCTGTTTTCGCCAAGACTTTTGTTTGGATTATGCATGCAGAAGACTTTTTCATGTGACTGTATATGTATAATGTACATATATTCAGATGTAGCTGACATAGTATGCATCCCTGATTCAGCTTTGCTACATATCTACACAACCACCCCACTTAACACGCCCATCCCAGCTCCAGCTCCACCTAGCTCACACCTCCCAGCCCAGGTCACACCGTCCCAGCTGCCCAGAACATATATGGGTATGATGTCCTCATAGCACAGCCTCTTGTGGATTTGTGTTACTACACTTGTGGCACAGGTCGCCATCAATTAAATAGTTACAGTACTTATGCATAGTAGTGCCTGCCGCATTATCTGTGTTAGTCTGGTTGGCACAACACCCTCCTCGGATCTGTGTGGAGATAAGGGAGTCTTCATTAACAGATAATGCTGTATACCTACTCAACAATGCATGGGGGAAAATTATTGCACACCCACCTAGCACAGCGTGCAATAACTTCCCCCACGCACTGTACCTACCCCTCTTTGGGTGGTATAACATTATAAGATGAGATCATTCAATCAGTTAGCAAATTTAAAGTAGCTATAGGAACAAGATTAGGTGATTATATAGATTTTCAGAAAAAAATGCAAAACCATACGGAAGAAAAATTGAGAGAAGACTAGTCTAGTGAGAAGACAAGCTACTGGGCGTCAGTATCATGAATCGTACCCAACCATAAAGAACTCCTGAATCCATAAAGAGACCGCCAAAATCGCAAAGTAAAAAAGAAATGAGCCAGGTATATAGAGGGCCCCGGTGAATCCGAATCTCCATGAAGTGGGGGCAATAAACACAATACGGTAAAGAGCGCCTATGATCTGGTGCCAATGGAGACATACATCCTGTACAATTATTCGATATCAAGGTGGATTATTTGTGGAGCACCAGGGCATTCACGATGTGTCCTTCTACCCAGCCTTGATCTGGTAGAGGATCGTGTTCTAGTAATCTGCTACAAATGTTAGTATGAAGAAATTATCAGTGCATCTTCCTGGTACAAGGCTACATCTTCAACTAGACACAAGATTAATCTGCAACTTACATCTTCCCAAGATAGGCAATTTTTACCCTGTACTCCGTAGAAGCAATATTTCCCTTTTGCATAACTGCCCGAATGAGATGTTTCACTGGCTGTCCTTTCTCAAAATTGATAGGTATATCCGCTCCAGGGCCAAATCTATCAGATAGTCTTGCAATTACTCGGTAGGTCTTCTCATTGCCATGAATCACACGTTTGCCCTTGTCGTACCGTCTCTTCTCTATTTCCTCCAGATCCTCAACATCACCCTCTGATTCGGACGCATTGCTTGTATGTTTCTCAATGTCGGGCGAAGAAACGATCATATTTCTAGGTACAGAGCAGCAATACTCCGGCAACTCATAACGTGTACCCAGCTCATCATATGCACCGTGGATCAAGTTACCTAATCTCAGGAACATTAGGAATTATTCGTGAAAAGGTACACCCCTATTCCTATAAACGTACCAGTAGGGATCGTAATTCCACTAGCATTTAGGATTTCCTGTGCAGTTGCCAAATCACCATTGTCCATAGACTCCACTGCCAACTTAAGAATATCCCAGACCTCTTTTCTCCCTGTAACCCTAGTATCGTAATACTCCACCCTCCTCCTCATCACCTCTTCCCTCTTTAGCGGGGGTCGCGACGACCAAATGTGCATAACCAGCGGCCTTGTCACCCGCTCCTCAAGTCGTAGCCCTTGCCCCTCTGCCTCCCGCTGAGATTCAAACTCCAGGGCCCTAGAATGGCGGCGAGATGAACGATGGCTGATGACTATATGCGATGACGATAGCTGTGACCGAATTGGTGCAGCGGCCAGCCGAGGGCGAAGTTGCTCAGCGTGCTCAGCGGAGTTCCGTTCGCTGACTCCTACAGTGCTATTGTTTGCGTCTTGGGCGCTATCGCGACTCGTAGAGATACAGCACCCCATTTCGCATGGTTAGCTGGGGACAAGTGACTACTGCAGACAGAGATTCATCAACTGAGTAAAGTCAAATTGCCCCTGGGCATGACGCAGCTAAACTATGCAATTCAAGATGACAGGTAGAAGAAGAAGACACCGAACAAAGGCGGATGAGAAAGAGACAGTGGAACCAGGAGGGAGGAAACCCTGGGTAAGTGAGGTGGATAGCAAATAGCGAAGGATTCATTCGCCTTTCGAGCAAGCGCGGGGAAACGGTAGCGGTACAAAGTTCTCCTTACCTAAATCGCACTCACTAAGCAGCTTGTGTGAGACCAGCTTCCTAACAACAAGCAAAATAGTCTGGTTACGAGCAATAGTGGTCTGGTTGGAGTAAAGAGGCTTAGCCTAGTAGAAATGCTGGTGATGAAGTTTCCTGATTGTTGCGAAGACTTGAGCCTGGAACGAACTTTCACACTCGATTCTCACTCCCGTACTTGGTGAACACTGATATTGCCGTATTTACCCTCAACTCTCACTCCGAAAACTAGTGAATAAGGGTTGTCAATATCTTTTGATCTTTCCCCTTTGTGGTAGCCACATTACTATATATAAACAGATAAGTAGCTAGGTAGGCTCGGATTTTGACTTATTCTTTAGTTATGTTCCACTAGTTTTCCTGGTACTTGATTCTCACTCACCCCGGGTCGCTCATAGTTCCCTCTCTTAAATTAAGAGGAGGGACACATGACAGGAGAGCACCAAAGATAGGATAAGAATAGCAACCCCAGGGCACAGGCAACTTTGGAGAGTTTTCGTGCCGTATGTATGTAAGCCCTGAATGTCTCTGGGCTGGCGAATTCGAATGCCGGTAACTCGGTAACACAGTCCCGGTGCTTGGGGTTTACACTTAAAATAGGGTAACAGCGCCATACTAAAAACACATACCAGAGGTGCTATCTACCAAAGGATTCTAACTTAGAACACAGCAAGAGGAGTATTCTGACCAGACAAGTATGCACAGTGAGAGAGATATAAAGAGGCGATCTGTTCATTCATCCAGTGCGGCACTCGGACTCAAACGGACCCCATGATAAATTAACTACTAGTAGGTAACTACACAATGACAGGAAAGAACCGACACGACCTTGGGGCAACAAAATGAGCACAATCCCCCAGAGTGCCCAAAACAACCCGAAAGGAGAAACGTCCGACCAAAAGTGCCCGCCACCAACACTTCATCATGAAAGAAAACCACACAGAGGAGGAATTAGAAAGGGGCATTAGTATGATTATATCCGAAAGCGAAATCGGTTCCTTCAAGGAGAGGCAGAAAGCAGTAGAAGAGTAGATGAAGTAGGAGTGGATATCGAAACCTATGAGCTAAACTAAAACAACATACAGCGAAACAAAACCCCGTAAGCTAAAACTAACCACACATTATTTTATTACAGAAGTTCATTCCACATGCAAAAAAGCGGTATCAAGAAAATCAAATAGTGGTGGTAGCAGGAGCAGCGGTGGTAGTAGTCTCCGCTACAACAGGAGTCTCCTCTACTGGGGCGGGAGCCTCAGCAGTGACAGCCGCTTGTGGTTCTACGATAGCAGGAACTACCTCAGGCACTGGGGGGACTTCCTCTGATTCAATCTTGGGGGCATCCTTGGCAGACTTGCTGTTCTTTCGGAAGAGGCTGAGCTTCTTTGGGAGTGGGGAGGTTTGGTTGCTCTTGGAGGTGGATGGCTCCTCCTCGGTGTCAGACTTGACGTCAGAGTGCTTCTTATCCTTCTTGCCCAGAGAAAAGAAGTTCGATCGTCGCCTAGCGTCTTTTGGTGAGGAAGCCTCAGGAACCTTCTCCTCAGACTCCTTAACAGCATCACCCTCCACGGCTTCAGTCTCCTCTGGCTTGGTCTCAGAAAGTTCCTCCTTCTATAATGTGGTTATTAGCATTCGTAATGGAAGACAACCTGGAAGTTGATGACTAACCTTGACTTCAGTTTCTAGGGCCTTGTCCTTCGACTTGAACAAGGCAAACTTGTCAAACAAAGATTCCTTTGGAGGGGAGGAGGGTGTCTTGGTGCCAGCTTCGGCAACTGGGGCTGAGGTAGCGGTGTCAACGGGCTTTGCCTCTTCCTCCTCACCAATTGGAGCAATGACTGGAGGCATATCAGACACAGCATCACGCTCTTTAACAGCTTCGACCTCCTTCCTTTTATCGAAGAGGCCGAAGAAGCTGTGGCGCTTGTTGCCCTTTGGTGTGGCGACCTCCTCGGCAGCAACAGGGCTCTCGACGGCCTTGGGGGTCTCTTCAACTGGCTTAATCTCCTCCCCTGGCTTCTCTTCTTCGGCGGTAGCGACGACAGGTGCTAGAATAGTATGTCAATTAGAATTGTCCACCTGTGTGCGGATATTATGCACTTACCCTCAGTGGATGGTTCAGCAACAACCTCAGCCTTCGGCCCCTCAGTCTTGGTTTCTTCTTCCTTCTTCCCCTCTACCTTCTCTTCCTTCTCGTGCTTCTTGTCCTTGTGCCCAAGGATATTGAAGAAAGATGTCCTCTTGGCCTTAACGGAGTTAGACCTCTTCTTCTTTCCCTTCTTGTCGGAAGACCCTTCATCCTCAAAGCTAGAAGAGTCGGAGCTATCATCGGATTTAGCGCCCTCTTCTCTCTTCTTTTCCTTCTTCTTATCTTTTCTTTCTTTCTTCTCCTCATCTTTCTTATCTTCCTTCTTCTCTTCTTTCTCCTCTTCTTCTTCCTTCTTCTCTTCGTCCCTCTCCTTAGCGGTCTCGACCCTGGCAGCTACACTCTTCTTGCCTGTACAAAATCGTTAATAATCGTGTATTAAATGATCATGTAAATCTGTATCTACTTACTAAACTTCTCAAGGGTAGCCTTGTAGCCTTCGGAGCTGGTAATAGCCTCAACATCTTCCTTCGCTTCAGAAACCTTGGCCTTGATTGTGTGAACCCAGCTGTCGCGGTCGGCAGTGGTCTGGGCTCCGAAGTTCCAAACGTCATTAGTGAGCTTAAGGGCGAATTTATTAGTGCCAGAAGGAGTAACATCAACAACATCAGCCTAGATGCGGAAACATAAATTCCTAATTAGCGATCATTCCACTCATTGCAAGAGTCATGCAGACTACCAATTTGAATATGCCAATTGGATGTGCCTTTTGAGTATCGGTTTTGGCAAAGAAAAGAAGACCCTTTCCGGTCTGTGATGCATAGGCCGCAGTTGAGTGAGCAGTCTCTGGCTTCTCCTTCTTCTCCTTCTTGAGGTAACTTTGAAGATTGTCGACTTCCATAGGCTCGTCTTGCAAATAGAACCACCTCCTGGTAGAGGTGAAGCTATACAAACAACGATTAGCATTCGCTGGAGAGTTATCGCCTGTGTAGGACATACTGAAGAAGTCCATGTGGCTTGAACTCGAGCCATCCCTCGGTGATGGCCTCGACTTTGGCGGCCTCTGCCTTTGTCTCCTCTTTCACTTCCTCCTTGACCTCTGGTGCAGACTCGGTTGTGGTAGCAACTGGGGTATGCTCAACAGCAGGAGTTGGTGTTTCAAGAGCTGGAGCGCCCTCAAACTTGGGTTCCTCCACAACAGGGAGGGTCTCTTCAGGCTTGGTTTCTGTCATGTTGTGTATTGATTGATTGTGTGCTCAAAGGTTTACAGAGGGCCGGGTCAGACTTCTCTGTATTCAAGAAAGAATAAGAAGTAATGGTCTCCTTGCCGAAGGGTTGAAGAGCGAGGGTTTTGAAAGAGAGGCAGAAGGTATGAGTAATGCAGAAGGAGAAGGAGGAAGGAGGACGGGGCTGGAGTGAAGTAGAGTATGAATAAAGGAGGGAGGGGAACAAGAAGGGGTAGAAAAATTAACTGAAGGGGCGAAATAGGGTTGGTCTAAAGCAGCGGCAGGTGTGGAACGAAATGAGCACTAAGGTAGGTAAATGCGCTGATCGGTGAAGAGATACTTAGAGAAGGACGTGCACGTAGAGGAACGGTAATGATATGGTGGTACTTGCTTAGTATTGTGTAAAAAGAGCAGAAGCTATTGGACAGAGAATAGGAGATAGTCAACAACTGAACACAACCGGAGTTGGATGACTCCACCACCAGACTTGGGTGACTTCGCTCTCTTCAGAATCGGCTGCAAGAGTACTTAACTAACAATTATTTCATGTCTCTTTCCCCAGGGCTGGCTGGTACCTAATTCAGTGGCTCAAGTGAGTTTGCTTCATTAAGCATCCCTGCTGGATATCGATATCGGCCTACAGCTACAGAAACAGCATCGGCAGAGCCGCCAGGCCCTGTCGAGGAGCACTTCTGTTCCTCTTGATCCTAGAGAAACATGCTGCTTTTCACTTTATCACATCCCGAGAAGTGATGAGGATAAACACTAGACATGGTACTCTTGTGCATCCTCATACAGCCTTTTCCAAGAAATTAACACATCGGATAAAGTGCTGCAGCTCATCTCAGCATATACCGACAAGCAGCTCAGATCCGATCCCCTGCTCCGGTTAACGACCAGAAATTTCCGTGAAAGCCTGCATGAATCTAAGTCTGATTGTTCTGGGAAAATTGGCTGGTCAATATATGCACACGCTTCACTCAATCGATGTTAGGAAACGTTCTGGCCAATTAGCGTTTGAAATCCATGTTAATTACATCAATTGGACAGGGATTGGCAACAACACGCCAGTGGATATATAGATGGCCCATCCAATCACCGCTTATTATTTCCGCTTCAACAGTCACAAATCTGGCACCTGACACCTTTGCAAAGGCAGATCGTCAAGCAAGCTGCTTGGGCGGCCCTATTGTCATCAGTTGAGGTGCGCCCGTTGAAGCGGCGAGAGTAGGTGCCTCTTATGAAGTAATCCCCCATCAGACCGAACTCCCTCGATGAGACGTATGAAACTAAAGAAGCAGCCCGGCTTATGCGCTTGTCTGCTTTTCTGCGCCCCCCCCCCCTTTCTAAATTGATTGATATGTACCAGCCCCTTCCCTTCCCACCGGTGTTATGGCTAGACTGACTGCGCTCTATTCTAATTTTCTTTTGACCCTCTATTCGGTAACAACCGCAAGCACAGACGGCAGGTATGTAGGCTCGAGCTGTTCTTAGCATCAATATGGCCGTTGCGATCCCTGAGGAGTCCGGTTCCCAGATTGGGTGCCTTAGGCCCTACAGAGATAAGACCAGTAGCGACTTCCCAGTCACTCCGCCTTGGACTTCGGGGCACGACCAGAGATCTCTACAAGAAGCAGTGCCAGAGGATAAGAAACTTGATCTCGCCACTAGGAAGTGGGAATGCCAATTACGTTCTCAGCTGGTTGGCACATAATGAGGCGTTATCAGTGGAGTTGTGGCAAAAGGCAAGTTATTGTGGCTCTTGCACACGTGCCCCTGTTTTAGCGAATGAAGAAGCACTGCTAGCCGAATTCGGTTCTTGACTGCGATGTGATCGGCGCTGTTCAATTAAGCAAACCAGAACTACCATAGCTCGACCCTTCGACGACGATTCAAACAATAAAAAAATCACAAAATATGCCAAATGTAACTTTCAAATTTCCAGACAAACTTTTTTGTTCCCCCAATCCAAGATGAAATCATAAAGCTTTAGTGATATTAGGCAGCAGTGGTAAGGATGTAGCTGTGGACACATATCAGTCTGGTGGCAATATTTTTGATAATGTGTGGAATATACAAGGTAAACATACCCGGTAATGGCTGAGAGCCTTTCGCTTGTCAACTTCAAACATATCTTCATGAGTTCATAGCCCACTTCTAGATGCTCCTGTTGGAGCTTACCCCAATTTTCCTCGTCCAAGAGCCAAGCAATCGTTCGTTTCTCTGCAACCACGGTTGCTGTTCTAGGTGTATCAGAGAAAAACGGAAGTTCCCCACATGTAGTACCCGCTACGATGCTCTCGCTGAATCGTCCTTGCTCAAGATCATATTCTGCTCTGAACATGCCCTCTTCCAACAGATACATCCCATTAGCTTTTGCCTAAGGGATGATGTTAGATTTTGGTAACAATAGTATGCCACATCGAACAATGATACACGTACCCCACGGTTGAACACAACAGAACCCTGGGAAAACTCTTGTCTCTTGAAATAAGGGCAAACTTTGAACCAGAAATCTTCGTTCTTGTCAGTCAATTCCTGAAACGTTTGCAGTAGCAAAGGAAGTGGCTGTTTGAAGTGCTGCCATCGCACTGGTGAAACTGCTTGATCCTTCAGCATCGATGCAGCAGCCTGGTAAACGAGATTCCTCCTTGGTGAGTTGAAAGCTGCATCAAAAAACCCGCGATTCTCATTCCCATTTGGGACTTCTACAATCAATGTCAGCAAAGGGTCTAGACAAGGTGGGTATCTCAACTTACCAAGTGAATCATGCCTATGGGCTTCTTGTTGATTTACGAACTCTTTCTGACGATAGAAAGTGCTCAACAGCTCATTTTCACAGGCTTCTAGTGCACCATTGAGGTTGACAAATATCTCAACACCTTCACCCTCATTAGACCAAACACCTACGCCCTGTAAACCTTTGCCCACTTCGCTATCGGCCTCTACCCCACAAAGAATCAACTCCACATTTCGGGCTGCAACCTGCTTCCGAACCCGAGTGAAGGCCTCTGCTGCCGAGAAGTCAATTCCCGTGACGTGGTATAGATCCACGATCAGGTATCGAATTGGTCGGTATTTAAAGTTATAATCATTCAGTACATCACGTATCTCCCTTTCGACGGAAGTAATAGTCCCAAAAAACATGTAGCCAGTCAACTTCATCACATAAATCTGCCCACCCACTTGCTGTAGGAAGCGTTGTTGAATCGGGTGTCGTCGTACAGTTGAGCGGGCAACCACACCAGTATATACACCCCGGATTGGTGATTTCTGAGATGTCTGCACGACGTATGATACACAGGCCAGGACTATTCCAATAAGTATCCCAATAACAAAGTCCCATGCCCCCATGGTGACAACGATCGCTATGATCTAAGCCTAGAGTCAAAGTTAGGTTCCTTATGTAGCGAGGGGGAAGACCTACAGTTAGGTACTCCAAACGATGTACTTTGCCCCATGTATCATATAATGCCTCCCGTAGGAGCTCCAAACCCAAATAAAAAATGAGAGCCCCAACTACCATTACCGGAATATAACCAATGATATCAGGTCCAATCATCCACATTCCAATAGTACCGATAGCTAGCATTACTCCAGCAACTCGACTATTTCCCCCACTTCGGATGAATAGTACACTGTTTGTATAAACCAGATAGTTCTAGGACTTCAATGTCAGCAAATGAATGCCTGGCTGTCTCGGGATAGGAATACCTGAATGCTACCACAGAACCCCGAGAGCGCATTACTTATCCCATGCGCTATCAGCTCTCTGTTAACATCCAAATTGTCTTCACCTGTAGACACGCCGAGTGCCGGGACATTAATGGGAACATGCAAAATTCCAAAAAACGTCAAGGCGAGCATGGCTGGAATTGTACTAATCAGTGCCTTCCAATTTGTTTCCTTGAAGTCTGTCATGCACGTTAGCTAAAGTTCCCAAGAATCCAGTGATGTGAGCAATTTACCATATAATGTGTAGAAGTGCCAAAATGGAACATCTGCGGGAGGTTGATCGAAAACCCATCCCTTCTCACGTAGATCGGGAAAGTTTAATTGCGGCACGGCTAGGACAGCAATGTAAAACAGACACAATATTGAAATGAAGTAAATTGCGTCCAGAAGTTGATGTCGAAAAAAATGTTTGACGGTTGTGAGCGCAATCGCCAAGCCCAAAGGTACCGTCCAAAGAAGTAACCTCGAGGACTCAAGTAATTGATTCAACGTCTCAAGGTCATAATTAATGTTTCCATCTAGTCTAGCGGATACCTCTATACCCGTAGCAACGAGGAACCAGCCAACACCACCGATGCAGCCTAGAAGGATATGCCTCGGAAAAAAGCTTGTCAAGGACCCTAACCTCATATACCCGAGCAAGAAGAAAACCAATCCAGTGATTACTGAACTCATCGAGAATGCCAGGATTGTAGTCGCTAATACTGCCCTCGGATTATCCTTTCCAACCCTTGCCAAAATCGTGAAGGCCATCTTGTGAAAAAAAGGAACGACTTCGATCTATGTAAAACAGGTCAATAACCAAAACGGAGCTGAAAATCAAACGTTTAAAAGCATACCATCTCTGAACCAACCCCACCCTTAAAGACACTGCCACCGCATGAATAGACTAACTGTGCGACGATGCAGCTCACGTAAAACATGGACAAGCCATCCGCTCCAAGGTCGCTAAAGACAGCCTGCCCAAGGGGGAATAAAATCATGCCTAAGCCCTTGATTAGTGGCACTTTCGTGATGTAGAGAATGGACATACAAACCATATGATAACCCATCCAAAACATTCAATAGAAGCCCAAGCACAACCGCGGGAACGTACCCTACTGGCTTCACAACAATGCTCTTCCACAGTTCCCTCTTGTTCAATCTTCCACCCTCGTGGGGAAAGACACTCTTAGCTAAGCCTAAAGTTCTCGTCTTTGGCCATGTCAAAACTCTATGGATTGTCACCTTCGGTATATTTAAAGCTATGTTTTCGTTTTGGGACTCAATATCAGAGTTTGAATCTTGATTATGACTGTTAAATGAATTGTACCGATTGTGATAAAGAACTGATTGTTGCCCTTTGGACAGTAGCGATGATCTTTCATTGAGGTTAGGGCTTTCCACATTATAGTGACCATTTTCATCTCGCCTGTCATCTTGGGGCGTTTGAGGAGGAGAGGCCCTGAGCAAATGGGTCAAATATGAAGTACGAGATGTTTGTCCACTCAGTTGTCGAGCTGGGGATGATGGTTCGGATACTTCGGTGATGGGTTCGAAATCATGTTGTGAATCGGCATTTGCTGGTCTTAGAAATGGTGCTGGTAAGCTGAGATGGGGTGGATCTCCGTCGGCACCATTGCTATGTGATGTTCCCAAAATTGCCGGTGAGAATCTACTCTGATATGAATTAGCAGCCTCTGATAGGGCATAAGTAGCCAATTCAGCTGTCTGATCACGGATGACATGGGCGGGTTGATGAATGCTTTCCGTGTGCCCTGTAGGAAATAAAGTAAGCCAGATTACGGCAATCGTCGTGGCACTAGGCAATCCACTAACAACTGGGATTCAAAGGGTGATATGAACTATGAAAAAAAGACCTGGCTGGTTGTTTGGCTTGTGCAAGCATAGGTGCTGTAACTGGAGAGGAACTCCTTTCATCATAAGGATATATGGAGCCATTGTGATTTACGGACCGTTCCTCTCTCCAGGGAGGGGATCTGATGGATGACCCAGACCCGAGTCTAGGTCTGAAACTGTAAGACATCGATGTATCGAGTCCCGGAAAGCCGAGATCGATTGCTCGCCTTATCGAGTCTCGCTTTGGTCGTGTGTGAAGTAGTCTGGTTCTTGTGAAGCTGGAGCAGAAGATGTGACGTCAACCGGCAATGGTGGAGCAATTCTCGCCTGAGAGAAGTGAAGTAAGTCTCGTTGATTCCGAAATCCAGACACAGGTAATGCCATATAGCAAAAGCTCTAGGTCTCAAACTTTTTACCTAATGGCAATTTTCTGGCTTGATGGCGAAATTTGGCTGGGGTCAGCTCCGGCACCGGCAACTTATAGAGCTCGCCCATTTCTGACAGCTGCAGCACTCGCAAGAGCTCTTTCGCACCCAACCACCAGGTTAATTACCGGTAGTCTGGATCAAGTTACAGGGCACTAGCTTCGAAAAAACTCACTTTGTGGTGGCGGGGACGGCGATATGTAGGCGAGCAGCAGCGTGCACGATACCCTAGATCAATACAGCCAACTTCTCCTTGCTTCTATGAAGCCTGAAGCGGTTCTTTAAATATCAATACGCAGGTACCTACGTTCTTAGCAGAGTGCTCCTGCAGTCACTTACAATCCCTGCTCATATGTGCATACAGTGCACCAATGCATAATATGCAGCGCGCAGTCGTGTGAGAGACAACGACTGCTAGTGCTCGAGATCGTGAGGTTCCAACTGCGGTTTGTACAATCAGGGCAACACGATGTCGGCACCTACAAGCACAAGTACCAAGTGGTACTAGTTATGCTAGTATTGTCAAATAGATATAAGTTAGTTTGATAGAGGGCGAATTATCGATGGCATGATGAAGGTGTGTCAAAGAGAGAGATTGACGTCGGTTGGGACGGCAAATTTGACGTACAAGAAAATACAGGTATGCAGAACATGATTAAAAGCTGGACAAAGCTACATACTGTGGTCAGCCCCTAAATTTACGGAAGTAGCTAGAGATAAGGTTTTAGAGGTCAAAAGGAGTTCTCCATATAAAAGTTTGCTATATAGCAAGAGGAGATTGGACTGAGGAGCAGTTGGGAATTGCAGTTGAGGATTGCAGTTGGGGATTTATATTTGGAATTTACCGGGATTGTGAAGTGGGATTAGGCATGAAGGTGATCATCCAACTTGTTCTCCAGATTGAACATGTATGACGCTACCTCAACATCTATGCCTCGATGGGTTGCTGCAGTCGAGGCTGGTACTGAGGAGTATTTTATCTTGTACTGTACATATTTATTTAACGTCTAGGCATGTGACTAGTAAATATCTCCACTGGTCAGGTTAGTGCTCATTACAGTACCACGACATCGATTGTGTTTCACATATCTGCATATCGCTGCATAAAACAAGTAGAGACTCGTAGAGCAATCACATACCATATGCGATGTGAACGACATATGCGCTATCTAGGACACCTCTACAAGCGATTATGCACAATGCCATCAAGAAAGCCTCTACAGGTGAATATAGCTGCAAAAGTTCAGACAGTTTCTGGGAGCAGGCTTCCTCACCGGTCCAAAAACTACGACTCGATATAGTAGGTGGAGGGTGTTGTGCCAACCAGACTAGACTCGATATGGGCCTAAACCAAAGCCATTAGCTCAGAAAGTCCTCCACCACCGTCTCGGTCCAATAAAGCGAGTCTAGAGGAGCTATAGCAAGGCTAAAGAATTGAAGTGTTGATGTTTATGATCCACCATAGACTTAGATTAACTTGTTTTTACTCTTCATGCTGAACTTTAGTCGCGCTCGTCGCACTCAAATTGATATGTTTCAGGCTTATGATCTACCTGTCCCACGCATATGTATAGTGATAGCGCTACTGAATAACTACGGTACACCGATGGGTATGAAGGTTTGAGGCTCAACCCAAACCTTATTTTTGACGTCTGTTGAATTGTCAAAATTCTGCATATTAGATTATACCCGACATTCATATATATATGACATTCCTCGGACACGTATGTAAATCTTCACTTTCTTTTCTCTTAGAAAAAGTACCTACGTACAGTTTAGTTCAGAAAGTGTCCGGGACGCATAAAACCAGGGTGGGCTGCATGCAGCTGGGCACGGAAATTCTGCATATGGACGGACGGTGGACCTGGCCAACCAGACAAGGGCTTGGCCCCCATCCTAAATTGTCCATATGCACAATTGCGGCTGGCATCCCGGACACTTTCTGAACTAGACTGTATATGTATATGTTGCGTAGGTCTCTAAACCTTTCCGCTTTGGTATGTCTTTCTGAGTTGTACATATCCCAGCACCTTTACCTAGCATATATTGTTTGGCGGATCTGAAGGGCAACTGTTACTAGGTAATGTAAGAGACTTTCAGACCATACAGTACAAATAATATAGGAAAAAAAAAAATCTTGAAAATTATGCAAGCCACTGCCTCTATCTATTACGAGTAGCTACATATGTATATATATAAACGAAATGATTTTCAGAAGTTATTTATGCTGATGTCGTCTGTAAGATTACGAGGTTATGAGGAGGAATCTTGGAAACGAGCAGATAAATGCGAACATTATTATTGATATGAGTGCGGTCTAGCCGCTTATATAGATCCATCCATGCCGAACTGGAAATCCCTGTTATTCATTATTACCATCATTTTACGTTTTAGGGCGGCTGCGAGAGTCTATAATTTCCTACATTCTTCACGTTTACGTCGTCGGATTGACCTACAAGCTACACATATACACAATGGTCAACAAAGGACGAGAAGCTACCCATAGAGATGCACAACTTGCGATGTACGGCAGGCTGGAGCTATGAAAAAATTACGGTCTCTTGGTCTGTTGCCATGGGGTTTAGATGCTATAAAGCGAAAGCTACGAGGTAGACATAAGAAAATCAATACGGGGCAACGTCAGCAGCTTGTTGATATTGCAACCCAAGACTCAGTACCACGTCGGCTCACTTTCACAGAAGTAGCAGAGCTTGCTGAAATACAAGCTTGTGAAAGTGTTCTTCGAGATGCCTCTGGCTAGAAGGAAACCTTTTCTAGATGCAGCCAAAGAGAGCTGGATGGGGGGATTATTTGGACAGATGAATCATATATTCGTTTGAGTGGGAAAGGAGAAAGGATATGGGTCACTCGACATGCACAAGAAGAATTCTATGAAAATTGCCTGGTTCCGAAATCTCAAAACAAAAATTCTGTTATGATCTGGGAAGCTATATGTGGAAGGGTCGGTATCTCCGGTGATTGTATG
This sequence comes from Terfezia boudieri ATCC MYA-4762, assembly GCA_003788615.2. Lineage (NCBI taxonomy): Eukaryota > Fungi > Ascomycota > Pezizomycetes > Pezizales > Pezizaceae > Terfezia > Terfezia boudieri. The sequence continues at coordinate 428,390 of ML121529.1, read as the reverse complement.
GAAGGAGGGCTGAGGAAATTTTAACTCACAAACTTACTGTGAACATGTCATTCGTTCTCTACCCTTAATGGTATGATGTGCAGGAGGAGGCTTTTGGTGCTATGTCATGGAAGATGCGTGCCACGCAAGCAGTTCGAGATAAGTATGGTATGGAATCATTCTTTTGGGTACCTTTCATCACCAGATCTCAATTCTATTGAAGCCAATTAAAGTACAGCTCAATAAAAGGCTGATAGAGCAACAACGGCAGAAAGGGTTTGTCGTCAGATTCAAGAAAAGTGGGCTACGCTTACCAAAGGGGAGATATTGGAAGTTGTAGATAGCATACAAGACCACAAGATAGATGTGTTCTCATTCATTTAAAAATGGCCTGCCTAATGCACGCTGCATGCACGACAATAATTTATGGCAGTGCAGAGTAACCAACTTTTTCTTTTTTTTTTATACACCCAAACCTTGCTATAACGGACCTATTATATAGGATCCCTTGGTATGGACGGCTCAAGCCAAAATTTGTCAGTTCTAGCAATTTAGGTGAGGCATCTACTTGCTATACCGGATACCGTACCTGCTGGGGCTGGGAGGATTGTTACAGGGATTATCACAGGTAAATGTAATGGCTATAACGGAATGGTAGCAGGCCACAAAACAGCGCAATCTCCAGTTATATCTTGTAGATTTGCTTGACGTTGTGGAATCATTGCTTTATTATATTCGCCACCACTCAAGCATTAATCAACCACATGAAAAAATAAAATCGCTATAGTCTTCTGGATGTCCTTCCTCCATAGACAATACACCTGCAAGCCGGCCAGCTGCAGATGCCAAAATTGCATCAGTAATATTGACCGTTGCTTCATTTGCAATATCAACCCACTGATTCTTTTCCAAACCGTCCAACTACTAGTATTTACAGCTAGCCATCGGTCCTTATCCTTCAATATGTCGCTTATAGTAGAACGTGCCATAGACTACCATCTGCTCGCGGACCAAACTTTTCATAAGTCCTGTCTGCATACCGCTTTTCACACAAATCCTATGCCGCTCTAGATCACTCAGCCCCTTCCTCTTGTTTGGTAGCATTGAGTAATCTAATATATATTGTAATTTCGTATAAGCAGTCAACAGCTGAGTAGGTAGAACGGCCCCCACGCTATTTGCTATACCGGATATTAGCTATACCGGACAGATTGCAGCGGATTTATGCAGGCCGGTATAGTCTAAGATCTCGATTAAAGGTTCGACCTAAGCTTTCGGAAAGTCCAGCCTAGGAAAAGAGAACCCAAGGTACATACAGTACATCAACCCGGCGCTCCGCGGCCAGCTCCCATCACCTTAAGTTGGTAAAGAACGTCTCAAGCAGATCCACGTGACCTCTTTTGTCCATTTCCTTAACCTTTCGCAAACATTTTTAAAAGTAACCAACTTTCTAAGCGGATTATTTTAATTGGTCTGGATGGGCACACTAAAAGTCTAAATCCTTTCCTATTTAGGATAGTTGCATACATATGCAAAGCTAGTCTATGTAGGGTGTTGTGCCAACCAGACTAATGCAAAGCGGCTAAAATTCACCACTTGACACTCCCCTCCACATCACCCCTCCTTGTATGCGGGAAGCCCAGGCTTCCTCCCGCTAACACACCATCATGGGGGACGTTCTATAAGCAACAGTTCCTACGGGGTATTTTGATTGGGCCAACACTTGGAATGTGGGATTCCAAGGTCGGATAGAAGGAATGTTCAGGCATCATTAATACTAATGGGAAACTCTAGGTTAGCTAGGCTTTTAAGGGGGGCCTTTTCAACCAAAGGGTTTCTTTGTCGCAGCTAAGTAATATTGGGTGCATACCTGTTACCGGGGGTGGGAGATGGTTCTCGCGAATAGATTGGTTGGCGGGAGTAGGTACACATCTGTACCTAGTGGCGGGAGATTGAGAGGGGATGGGAGAAGCTCGAGGCATCTATTCAACATGCGACTGCTTGGATCCTTCCTATATTCCAACATATCACCAGCATAGATCTCACATCCTACCAAACCCCTTTTGGCACGGAATCCGTTTATGAACTCCACCTCTGGTTATACAAGGTCACCAGGTCGCAGACAACCGATAAGGATAAGGCATGCTCAGTAGGAGAAAATACGTAGTCGGCGGAAAGGGTGGGGGGACGGTACATTAGGAAATTGTGATTTTTTGGGGGAGGCCATTAATGTAGTACATGTAGGAAACAATAGCTCAGTTCATATCGGCCATATATTTCTTACTGTAAGTTTATACGACACATGTCAATATACCTGCATATGGCAACTAGGTACAGCTAGGTGGCAAAAAAAACTGAACGGCCTTATGCAAGCCGTGTGCATGACTTACATTTAGCGTGCATATTTTAGGCTTAGCCGCGCCCAGATACGGTATGTAGTACGGAGTTATATAGATCGAGCGTGCCATACATACATAGAACAAGAGATCTAGTACATTGTATACCAACCCTCTGCCTTAATAAAAGTCTCTACACGGAGAGGCATTGAGCTATAGAGACTCTGCAATAGCGACTCTGGATATCCTTCCAAATCTCTTGCAATGCATCCGCTAGTACTTCCTTCACTACTGCAGGCCCCCCAGTCATATTCATCAAATCAGGGAATCTTTTATGAAGCTGAGGCTTCAGTATGCCCAAATATGTTCAATTGGATTTTAGGTCAGGAGAGCAGGCAGGGTGGTCAGCAAATACCCAGTCATTGCCTTTGACCCATTGGGGTGCAAGGTTGGAGGTATGAATCGACGAGGTTGCCCTGTATGAAAATTGGATCGTTAATGCCCCGAGTTTCGCTCAACTCTAGGCGGATATAATAAAGGACGTATGTCAAAATCTCAACATATACAAGTATTTAATAGCATTATTTCGTCCATGCTCGCGGAGGAGATGTAACTAGGGGAGAAACATCTGTAAAGGAGGCATCCATAGAGGGTTCCAGGGAATTTGAGGGACAAGGTTGGGCCATATCAGCGTGACTTAACATTAACAAAGTGGTAGAGGATATAGATATTCGTAAGGGACGGCCAGGAGATCATAAGTAATAGAACATATCTACCGTGATGTTGTGAGACATTCACCTAGAACATGATAGGCGCGAATCGATGCATTGAATCTGAATCAAGCGCGCTGCATGCTCAAGCCTTTTATGCAGCATTCAGTTTTTTTTGCCACCTAGCTGTATGTATGCTTGCATATATATTCAAATACTTCGCATATGCAGATCTTCCAAATAGGAAAGGGGAAAGGATTTGGTGTGCGCGTACATACGATCAGTATGTATAATGCAGCTGGAGAAGCCGTCTTACGACATGATGTCGTTAACTACATGTACATATGCCAAGAAAGTCACTAGCTTAACTTAGTGCATCGCCCACTACGTCTGATTAACCCTAGTCTGGATTTACCCCTAGAACTCCTTCTCTATTCCCATTGCAATTCTGATTGAATTTTCATACACGATAAAGAAGTACCACTCATTCAACCACCGTACTACTAACAGTCTTGCTTGTGTATCAAGCTATGAAACTGTCGCGCCCCACAACCATGAGCTACAGTATGACCAACAACAATGTTCAACATCCTTCATGTGGGTAAATATAAAATCAACAACAGCAGCTAGATATTACACTTGCAGATAGCACCCGTCGAAAGCGAAATAAAAAAAAATGATAACGCCTGGGTACCTGTCATCTATGCCCATAGGTGTGGCTCATTCAACAACAGAACTTTGACCTGACATAACCAACCGAACAATGAACGCCCTTGAAACAAACACCGCCAAACACCGAGTGAAAACAGCCAAATTCTGACAGTTTGAGCTGAGAGGTTTGAATATATCCTATCTTCACGCTGTTATCTTCCATGATACCCCCTAGTATACCTCTATTAGATACCAGTTTCTCGATACGGTTATTCCAAGCCTTTGGCTACTTTTTTTTGTCGTTTTCATATTATTCCTGTAACCATTCATCATACTTGAGGCCGGGCCCGGTTCCTTCGTCTTTAATAATGGTCCATGGATCATTATTATCCATGAATCCATGCATACTATCGTGATATGCAGGTAGCGAGTGTATATCAATAGCGGAGTCGATAGGGCTGGTACCATACCCTTCGAAGTTCACACAAAGGTTCTGCTCCCCACCGGTATTTTGGATCTCTTGGTATGTTGTTCCTTCCATGTCTGTCTGAAAAAGCGGGTCTATGTCAAAGGTGCCCATCTCGAATCCCTCATCGATATCATCTGCAACTCCGCATTGTGCAATCTGATTTTCGAAGGCACCAAGTTGACTATTTCCATAATCTTGAACGAGCAACAAAGGATCGACTTTCGAGTTTTCCTGCATGGCTTCTTCAAGTCCCTCTTGGCTCCAGCCATAGTCACCAGTATACACACCTGACGTCATCCAGGGCTGGCAAAGAGGAGGATTTGAAGATCGACCTGGGCCTTGGGTCTTTTGAATTGTCACATCTTCAATTACTGCGTCCCCGTTGGGCACGGGAGTAGCGCGGGAGGCCTGGACAGTAGTTTGATAATACTGACCAGTCATATCCGTGCTTCCCATGCAGACTGGTGGCGTTTTCCCAGGATTAGTTGCTGCGAAAGAAGATCGGGACGCACCGCCTTCCCCCATGCCAGAGAGGTCGAGATACTTGTTGTTCACGATAATAGGACCATCTTGAAAGTTCACGCCTTTGGTTTGCTTCTTCGCGTGCCGTGGGAGTCTTTTCCTCTTGTCACTGCCGTTTTCAACATATTCGGGGTCATCTCCCGGATCCTCCAGGTCACTTGCTTCGGATTGATCAGCCTCTTTGGCGCCTTTGCGCTTCCGGGTCGATTGGGACTTGCTCGGGGAGAATTTGTAGCCGGGATGGGCAGCCTGATGGTTCATACGCTCGATCCTGGCAAGTTCGTTGTATTTGCAGCGAATATATTCAGGTTCGAGCGGCCAGCTCTCACCACTAACGGCAGAGACAACTTGATGGTTATTTTGAAGGCACCATAATTTGGTCCTCTCTGCATAGGCAGAACGATACAGCATAAATGAGTTCATGGGGCGTGTGATGTAACCACCTCTCTTGATTACCTCCTCGTGTCTCACAGATTCTGCGCGATTGACCCAACTATCCATATCCCGTACCGGCAGGTGGTGATAGTCTTGAGTCAATTCACTCAGGGGTTGGTGGAGCTTTGGAAGCTTTGGCCTTTCTGCTTTCTCGGCGGATGCCTTCCGAAGCCTTGGTGCTCTTCGAACTCTTGCAACTGTTTTCCCACTCTCTGGAAACTTTACAACCGTGACCCGCCGGGACCGCTTAGCGGAGGTTATTGGAACCTCCATCGGCGACGCATGCTCGTTAAGCTGGAGATACTGCTTATATAGTCAACTTCGGTCCATCACTCTCGTTTCCGCATTGCTACTTACTAGTTGGTTCTTGTCATAGATATTACTCTAAGTTACATTAGCAAGAATCCCCGCATTACCACAGGAGTCAACTCACGGTCAGCAGGGATAGCTCCTCACAATTTGTGAAATGGCTCATCGGGGTGGGTTGGTTCTAAGCAATGGCAATCAGATCTAACCATACACAATGTGTGTGATGAGCAGCATACCAATATTTTCATTTCTTCTTGCCGATCTGGCACAGAAGTTGTGTATATTTCCTAAGCTGTTTTAGACTGGATTTAATGGATAAACCAAGGAAGTGGAAACTTACTCCACCAAATATGGAATTTTTTGCCTGAGTAACGGGGCTCTGTGCCACATAACTTTGGAGTTGATCGAGGGATGATTCCACTTGGGAAGGCAACTGCAGTCCCTCAAACCTATTGTCAGATATACCAGAGAAAAAGCCGCCGTTATTCATGTCCTCCGAGTCTAGATCTGGTGCGGAGTCTTGATAGTAGGTTTGTCGGTCTGGGGCATACGGGGAAGGGTCATTGTTCCCGTAACCTAGTTTTGATGACGCTTCTGTCAAACGATGCAAGTTGAATCGATGATATTCGGATTCAGTTGATGACATTGAAGGGACACGGGGCGTGGTTTGAATCATCGCGGCCATATTGATAATCACAGCCGCGCCTATTCAGCACCGCAATAGGGCGGAACGCTCGATTTCCAGTTTCTAGTGGTGACGGCACAGATATCTCGTTGTCAAGGCGCAGCAAGATCTCAGAAGCTGCTTTGGTGGGCTTTTCGTGGATTTTAAGAAGAAATCTGGTATGCAAGAAACGATACCGGGTAGACGGTACCCAAATTATATTCCACAAGCTTAGAGTAGGGGTCCTGCTCTTTGTCGTTGGGATGTGGAGGCAATGCGTGTGCAAGGACCCAACTTTTATCAGGAAATCTGCGATACTTCTTCAGCTACGGCCACTGAAAATTCTTCAAAATTTCTGTCTGAGGATGGTTCATCCGAACTCTGTGTTACAAGCAAACGCTGGACTGCAGGTGGGTACTGGTTTTGTGCCCGGGGAAATACCGAGAAAATGGACGAACCTGTACAGATGGTAGCATGCATATGCTACCGGTGCTTCAATTGCGATTGCCTACACCGAAGCTGTGAAGATCTGACTTTCGGTGTTTTTGCAGTCTTCTGTTACGGCGAAATGTGCAAACACCCAGGAGAAGCCGTTTCGAGTGATCCTTTGTCTTTTTAAGAGTCTGGCCAGTGTTTGGCAGTCTTTGTCTTGATGTACAGGATCACGAACTTGGGACTAAGTGACAGAGCAGGGCACTATTAAGTACGACAGTCCCAGGAGGAGCTACCAAACTGCCCTAATGTAGAGGCAGCCTGTTTCAAACGATTCGGACGCCTCGAAAGTATGGGCTCCACATTCTCAACCATCCACCACGATTTAGAGACTCTGGGCGCGAGAACACAAGCTAGTAAGTGAATATGAACAGGATGTTCAGAGAGAGTCCAGTGTGGTCTGTTTCACTTTCACATCGTCGGTATGAGTGCCACAATCCATATGAGGAAGTGACGTGGAGAAGCAAACAGAGCCCTAGTTGCCTCTGTCACTAGTTGGCGAGAACAGTCCAACCAGCCCGACGATCCTGAATCTATACATTGGGTCGGTGCTGATATACAGCTTTCCTACGTTCACTTATTTTCTACAGCTTTTGCACATCGTGATTTTCATTCACGGGGGGATGGTGCATCCGGGCCGGGTTCTGCTTCGCGAATCTGTACCTAGCCGCTGCACACATCCTTTGGATCCATATATGTATCTCTGCGGACCCAGGCACAACCGGGAGGTAAACCTTGACGGGAGTTCAGCAGCCAGGATGTACAGGGGGAAGCTAACCCAGCTTACACCAAAACCCTGTTTGCTTTTTCAAAGTCTCACTGCGGGCTGCTGCATGCTGTGGGCAACATGTTCGTCCCATATTCAGCTTTTGCAATCTGCGTAGAGGCGTGTGGCCTGCTACATACATTGCATATGCATGCTTGGACAGTACCGGTACCGGTACCCAATCAAACGGCCTGCAATGCCGTTGTACGCATCCAGCAGCACGGCGTTTCGGAAAGCAACACGACATCATTACATTCTGAATCACACGCTGAGTAGGAACGGTTGTCCCAGTTCATTGGTGGCTTTTTTTCGATATTCTGATTTTACGTCACCTGACAGGATCTGTGCTGGTGTACTTTCAGCAGCTGCTCTACGGCCGTGAGTTGCACAAGATGTACGGTAGGTAGCTCGTAACAGTGTGGTATGTGTCGCCTAGTAGCAAGCGGCAAACGTCTAAATGGGTTGACATCCTCTTGGATAGTACACACATAAATGTAGGTAATTTATCTGGAATAATATCTTTAGTTCGCAAAGAGCTTAATACATAAATGTACTCCCGCATCCGTCGTGATAATGCTAGCATTTTGAGGGTAAATCCATGGCCATCACTCAATATTAATTCCCACCAGGCTTAGACTAAGCCTATGCCCCAGCCACCGTTCCTACCAGAAGTATTTAAAATTCTCAATTAGGAAATGAAAACGAGATCGAACCCCAACATTTGGTTGAATACGAGCTGAGGGGACTAGTAGTATAGTCCCTACCTACTTACTACCAGTACCTAGTTACTTCTCTTGGGGTTTTGGTATGAAGTCAGGAAATCCCAATCAACCCATCAGTGCGATCACAAAATAGCTTGTGGTACATCTCAGCACAGTCATACAGTTGCAGTTACTAGGTACGCACCATTGGGCAGCGCTAGCCCGATGGTGCGTAGTAACTTTTTCCCATGCACTGTATGTATATGTTACATCCACTCTGACCTCTTTTCGATTACCAATTACCGGTTCATGCAGATCGGGCACTACGCTAGGGACGTACAGTTACGGTAGGTAGTTACTTATGCTGCCTCTTCCTGGTCGAAGATCATGCACATAATGCGGAACTTCGGGATTTTCGGAATGCGGGAAACGTATGAACAAGGCCAACCTTTCGCTTAAGTAATTTGTGGGGCATTTAAATGTTGACACCTGCAGACGTCGCGGGTAGGAAGGGATGCTGCGTGTTACATATGTACATACACATACAGTTCACATATCCTAAGGACCGAAGATGGGAGAATATTAATTTTCTTTTAGTTTTCTTATCTAGGTACGGAACTGCACGATTGGATCTTGCACATTTCCCGAGCGTGACAGCGGAAATAGTAGTCTGGCAGGCACAGGAAAGAGTCCAAATCCAAGTCTAATTACCGGCTAACATCACATCGTACAATCCAAGTCCAACTCAACAAGACCTCCACTATGTAACGGTATGCATACAACTTACTTCAAGCAATATTAAATTTCAAAAAAAAATAAAAAATAAAAACCGGAATTCCAGGCAATGTATGTAAGGTTCGTTCGTGGTAATCGACCTAATCTAAATGCGGCCGAATGGATGTAAGTCCAAACCTGCAAAAAGGTGTGCTTCATTTTTCTCAAGGGGCTCGCGCATCCCCACGATAGTTTTGACTGACTGAGCATTAGGAAGTCTCATTTGCATGCGATTTTTTGCTGAGTAACAGCCCATTTGGCACCGTATCATTGGGAAGTTGTGTTTGCTCTTGGCTTAGAGAATTTGTTACGGGGGGCGACTTGTTGGGAAGGGTAGGAGTATCAGGTTGAACCTCCTCCCTAACCCGAGCCTCTCTCAGCTCCTTCGCCTTAGATGCTAGTTGCGGGGGTTGGATCTGGGATAGTATTCCTGTGGAATTCGAGGTCGCATGGTTCACAGGGGGGGGGGGAACCATCAGCCTCCTGTGGTGGTAGAGCATCTGTGCTCCCGTTGGCTTGATTCACGCCATCAGTGGCTGGAGCGTCATGAGCTTGCGCATGTAGTGGTGGGTGGTCATTAGAAACGGGAAGGTTGAGTGCATCAAGCTTATTTGACGAAGGGTGTTCTTGGACGTCTTTGGTATTGGGGCTTCTCCTTGGTGATAGAGGAAGTATGTCTGATTTAATTCTGGGGCCAGGGACCACCCTAATTGGGGAATCTTCGTAGTGTACCGTTGGTAATTTCAGCTTGATGGTAATCTTTGGACTTATAGATGCCGGTGCCGGTGATTGCGCTACTTCCGCTGAAGGCAAGCTTACAGGGTGTTCTTCCCGATGCAAACACCTTTCACAGACGAATTCTTTGTTCTCCGTCCCAGGAGAAAGATTCAGACATGCTACATGCTGCCAGACCTCACACTTGTCACATGCCACCTGGGGTGTCCCGTCGTCCTGGATGAAAGGTCACAAGTCAGCTAGTGAACAGCGAGCAATACCTATGAGTCGTATCCTCACATAGTTATTTCCATGTACGCCGCAAATACAGTCAAATATCCATCCGTCGGTAGCTCTCGCTTGCTCCTCCTCCAACTTCTTCTTTTCAAGCTCTCGCTGCCGTGTAGACAGTCGCCCTCCCTGTGCTGTACTGTCGGAGTCATTTCCAGACTCTTTGTTTGGTTCCAGCCTAGTCAGAGAGAGGCGCCCTTCTCGTTCTCTTATTCGCCGCTCTCTCGCAGCTAATCTTGATTCACGTTCCTAGAGGCATGGCCGGTTAGAATGCCTCTCTTATGCTTATAAACTCCGGAAGAAATATGGCTTACCCTTCCTATCCGCTCTGCTCGCTCAACTGCTTCCTTCTGGGCTCTGCTTTCTTCTTGACGTTTGCGCTCCGCTTCTGCTCTCTCCTCCTCCTCCCTCTGGCGAGCTAATTTGGCATCGATACGGCTGGACCTCTTCCGATTCGCTACCGCGGCTTCAATAGCGAGCTGCCGCTGCCTAGAAGCTTCCTCTCTTTTCTTCTCCTATGATTTCCAGAAATGTTAGTCACCTCCTTCCTTTCTAAAATAGGGACTCAGGTACCTCTTCGGCCATATGGAGCACAGGAAGGACATCATCGATCAGATAAGAGCGCAAAGCCCTCTCATTCTGATCTTTGGACTTCTTCCATTTCTCAATGAACTGCTGATATTCCTTAATGGTAGCACAGACACAGGTCCACTTCATACTTTCCAGCATGACCTTCTCAGGATCATCTTCAGGTGTCTCTTGCTCGTCATCCCCGAACTGTCCATTAGTGAGCCTCCGGCGCTTGGAAGGTCGAGCAGCACTTTTCTTTGGGTTTTTTTGCGACTTCGTAGTCGAGGGAATCTTCATTGGTGTTCGCTGATAGAGTCGATTATCATCAAGCAAAAAGTAGGTGTTATCCTGGGAGTCAAATCCACAAGGTTCAACTCGCTGGAGCCCATTTATCAGTACGTTGGGCATGGTAACAAAACACCATAGGACCACAAACCCATTCTTGCTGCTCCTTATCAGTAGTATCCCCGAGCTTCTCACGCAATCTGTCTGCATGTATAAGCGACCATTGTGATAATTGGTGTAATACTTGTACCTATGCCTATGCGTTAGCTAAAGGTTCCATTGCAAAGCCCACGACTAGACCTTCATACTTTCGTGAGGACAGATAAATCTACAAAACTGACTGGCTCTTCACTGTCTCCAAGAGGGTTGACCATAGGTTTCCTTGCTAAATATTGCCGTCTGGTGTAGTCATCAAATTGGTCGTCACTATTATCAATGTTGAGATACTTTCGAATCAGTCCGGAGACCACTCGAATGTGACCGAATGGGACAACGCACACCAATCCCTTATGAGAAGAAACACTGCGAAGCAATGCCAGTTTGATTTGAGGAATGAAATTATCAGGCGCCGTTCCTAGGAGCTCGCTTTCGAGAGCCTATAGACGATGCTTCACATTAGCGACCCCTCTTCTCCGCAGCAGGCGGAGAACTGTTCGTCGAACCTCAATGCTCCAATTGTCCGGAATTTTAAGAGCAGCGCCGAAGATAAAAAGATATTGTCCTAGCGAAGCAAACTCCCAGCAGTCACGAAGCTGTTGTTGAATAGAAGGACCGTTTCCATTTTGGTGAGGAGATTCCTCGTTGTGCACCGACTGAGGTCTTTTCCGGCGAGTAACCATGGTTTGATTGGAGTTAAGCTGACCCGACCTGCAGGATTGAACAATGAACGAAAATATTAGGTATTAAGATCACCAAAGATCGAGAAGGGGAGTGATTCAAAGTTTATCAAAGTTTATCGAAGGGCAATGAGGGAGAGTGTGGTATTGGTAAAGACGCTGTTTAGTGCGCACTGCGGGAAGACGCGTGGAGTCAACTCGCGAAGGCACATCGGAAATTGGTTTGAGCCTCATTTTGCCTTGGCGCGTAGAGGCTTCAGGGTAACGAGAAACGCAACTGCAACATTCCTTGGAGATGTGTTTGATTCTACTTCTCAGAAGCTTCAAGACCATTAAATATTTTCCAGGAATTGCTCTCCGTGCCGGGCTTAATTTATTAAGTATGCGTTGGAGATTATGGGGTGGGTATCTGGTGACTTATGTTAGGATACAATACATATGTATGTATGTTCATGCGTCATTCTATTGAGCAAATACAGTGAATGTATTGCCAGTACCATGCAGGCTTAATGAAGCAGATCTAGGCTACGCTCCCACAGCAAAATATGGTAGCTCGTTACTTGATTAAAAGATTGCATAAAAGGCCAAACAAGGCCCGTCACGGTTCATCAATCATCACCATCATCTCCAAATATTGCCTTGAACACGTCGTCCGCGGCCCTCTCCCCTTCCAAAGCCTCGTTTGTTCCCAAGTCTACTTGCATAACACTTTCTGCTGCTTTAGGGAGCTCGTAATTTGCGTCCCCTTTGACTTCTCTCATCATCTCTGTGATATCACCTCGAGAAATTAATTCTTTTGGTCCTATCAGTGGCGGTTGTGGCCGAATGGGTGATTCTCCAAAGAGTTGTGTGGGTTGTTGCATGGATGTTGACGTGTCAATGTGAGTTGGCACCCTAGAGCCTGGTTTTACGCCATTCTCATTATTTAAAGCAGATTCGACATGCTTAGGTGGTCTGACATTGAATCTTTTGCAAAGGAGCCTCGTTGGCCAGAACTCTTCAATTGTTCGTGTCAGTCCGCCGTACATTCCCATTTTTGCTGCCTGCTCTGCCGTAGAGAGTTCTTTCTTTTGTGGGCGGTGCATAAGGGTCTCTGGGTTCGTTGACACTAACCCTTCATCGGTTTTGATCTGTGACATAGCAGACGTTGAAGATGTGAATCTACTTGAAATCATACCAGATGCTGGCTTAAATATTCGGGCACAATTCGCAAATTCATTAAGCTCATTGACCCAATCTCCATTGGTCATACTTGGCCTCTATAGGATGTTAACTTGTTTGAAGCATCGATTAATCTGGTGAGAACTACATACCCTATCAGGCAATCCTTCTCGTAATCCAGCTTGTATTTCCAAAAACTTTCGATATCTTCCCCTCTTCTCCATATCATCAGCATATGGCATGAAACCTCCATTCAAAGCACCCAAAGCCACCGTTTGAGACAGCTTGGGTACAAGGCCGGCCGGAGGCGAGGGTGTATATCCCGGGGGCGGTGCCTCGTTTAAAGCCTGGGGAAGGTTTGATTTCCCAGTAGCCGCTGCAACTCTCTCTCGAGCCGCTGGAGACATATAATCAAAGACTGACTTTCCAGGGAGCGACGCCTCTCCCAGAAGAGCCCCCCTTGACCGAGGGTCAAGCTTTATCTCGGAGCTACAGGCTCCTTGTTGCAATTGTGATGGGTTAGGACTGTTAGTATTGGCGAGTAGGGGTGGTGTAGGGGTCCAACCCTGCGGGACCTGAGGTGGTGGATACCATCCGTCTTTCGTCTGTATCGGTTCTGAGGCTATAGTAAAGCCTGGAAGAGGTAACCGCCCATCAAAGCATTTCCTGACATTGAAACTGGTATTTGAGGGGCCGATCTTTTTTGATATAAAGACATGTTTTGCAGGAGCAATCAGCTTTGTACAAGGCTTTGTGGTTTTCTTCTTGTCACCACCGATAACACGGTTATAGGTAGTTTTTGGTTTGATTTCGTAAATGTCACCGTCATCTTCATCTTCATCATTGAGTACACCAACGCCAAAACCTCCTTTTCGAACCAATTCCCTCTCTACTTTAGCCTCCAATCGTTGGTCCCGAATGGATTCCTGCTTTATGCTACCTGTGTATCCCAAACCGCTGTAATCGTCCTTTTTCTCAAGAGTGATCACTGCTGAGTTCTGTGGCGCAAAATTATGGATCTTGTCGTGTTCTGTGATTTCTTGGCCAGTCTCGTCATCGAAGATAACAGCAGCCCGTCTGACCTTCGGGCCAATGCCTTGTCCATCTTTCCAGCCCATCTTTTTCAGCAGCTTCACACCCATCATCTCCTCTGGCGGGGGTTTAAGTAGGTCCATCACAGTTAATTTGGCCTTCGAAGAAAGTTCATCGGCAGTCGAGCCCCATCCTGTAAAATTTCTATTGGTTTCTAGGACCTTTTCTTCCGCTACAGCCGCGAAGTCCTCTTCATCCATAAAGTCCTCCGGTCGGACCTGGACTGCTTTGGCTCGAGCATCTCGAGATGATTTGAATGCGGATGGTGCCCACCCTATTGAGACGTCGCTGTTGAGAAACTACTTCGAGCACAATCCTCGCAATTGGGTACGTACGTACCTTCCTTCGACCCTACGGTGTTAAAGTAACTATCTAGAGCTGTTAGAGCAAATAGGCAAGGGAACGGCCAAGAAATACGGAATTACCCAGCACTGAAACCACCAGTGAAGGCGCCATGAAGTCGTTTTCGGCCTCTCTCGTCCGTCACCTCCTGCTTCCAAATAGGCACGAAAGAACCATCATCGCGGATGTTTGAGTCAAGCTGGGGCAGGGGTGTGCCATACACCACAAACTCCGCTCTGGGCTCCTTATTCTCGTATGTAGTACGGGTGCGCTTCATGCTCTCTGAGTTGGTGCGTGTTTGGTTGTAAATGTCTGGACGTTTAAACACGGTAGATCATTTACATATTAAAATCACGTGGTGCCAAGCATGCCTAGTTAGATGAGACAACTCCAGATTTTTTCATTCTTAATACAGTACTAGTCTACCAGACTAAGTACATACCGGTACTAACGTGACCGACAAGGTTTACGGTCATGACAGGGTTTCCGATCACTTGAGACATACTAACTGTTTTCGGCAATCATGGTAGTGTATTTTGCAAGCACTATACAGTTGCACCTTGCTAAACCGGACTGCATAAATCCCTAGCATCCCGTCCGGTTTAGACTAGTGTCCAGATAACAAAATTTGGTGGGCGGAACAACAAGAGCACCTCATCACACCGCAACACGAGCAGATCAAAGGAAAGAAGCATATTGGAAGGCACAGAGATAATTCTATAGTTAATAAGTAAGATCTATAACGTTCTGACAGGTAAGGAGGTCGCTAATAATATTATAGGATGGGTGTTAAGCAGGCATTCTCCCTGAGAGAGAAATACGAGATCTGCCTGGAGCGGGAGAAACAAGTCATTCAAGGCACAAGAAGGACTTAAATATTATCAGCAGAAGCATAAGGTTCAAGCATCACTTAAGGACTTGGCGTTCCGGTTTATATTCTCAATGAAGATTTCATAAAAATAAATGATATTATCTCAGAGATGATAGAAATCTTAAGTTAAGAGAAATATAAAAATAAACATTTTTTCAATATAAAATAAAAACGATCATTTTATAAAGAAAATATTTTTTCTCGGAACGATTTTTTATATCATTAAAAAAGATCGATTTTTAGAAAATTTATGGACATTATTGATGAAAAAATTAAAGATTTAAAGATATCTAATTATGGATATCAAATTTCATAAAGTCGAAGTTATACATGATAATTTAGATAAAAATATATTTATAATTATGAACTATTTTCAGAAAAACATGAATATCAAAATATATGAATTATAATTCAAATATATTCCTCAATCTCTCTTCTTCATTTCTCATAATCTTTCCAGTATAATCATCCTCCTCAATTATAATTCAACCAAAATCGATTTACAATCTCATTGATACAATATCTCACATCAATAAAGATATCTATAGTTTAATTCACCTTATTGATGTCTTATGTCAACGTAGAACGA